>CABHPQ010174515.1:0-25001 GCA_902168405.1 Peromyscus aztecus
TCTGGGAATGTGAGAGAGAGAGAGAGAGAGCACTCCAGTGAGGGCCACACCAAGAACTTTTACAGCTCTGTTAATTATGTCAAACTTTCCTCGCCAGTGTCTGCTTGGAGGAGACAAACCCTGAGATGTTCTCTAGGGCGAAGAAAAAGAAGGGGTGACAGAGGGGACATGCCGACCAGTCAGGACAGGACGAGTTGTAGTGTTTCCTTAGTGTTGCTTGAAAAAAAAAATCTTAAAACTCTTAAAGAACTCTCTTGCCTTGAGAGGGGTTTCTACGGTCAGGAAGAGAGGGCTCTAACAAGATGCCGGCGAGCCTCAGCACCCCAGCTTCCATGAGAGTTCCTGCTCTCGGACAAGGGGGAAGACAGCAGCCTCCTGGCCCTGGACCTCTCTGGGCAAAGTGCTTGAGCAAAGGGGACAGTGTGTCTCTAGATGATAGGAGTCTACGGACAGTGACGTGGAAGCAAAAGTATTCTCGAGGTTGGATAACACCACGACTTAGGCTTGTGTGTTTTGAAACTGCCTACTGCTTGTCCAGTGACCTCCCAGTGTGCCTGTGCAATTGAAAAGTGTCCCGGCAGGTTGATAGACTTGCTTTCAAGGTGTTTGGACCGCTGAGCCTCCTAATAACTGTGAGACTGTAAACAGGTGGAGTCCAAGCCTGTGCTACGGATGGGAGGAGATCAAGGTCCCTGGGCTGGTTTCCTGAGAAGTCTCGCCTAGGTCAAGGTCTGAATGCAGTGTTTGGTACCTGATACGAAGGTTCTGCCATCTTTCCTAGTAAATAAATAAATGCCATTTTAAAACACAGGTCAGCCGGCCAGTGGCTGTGCCACCTTTAATCCCAGCCCTCAGGAGGCAGAGGCAGTCAGATCTCTGAGTTCAAAGTCTGGTCTACAAAGCGAGTTCTGGGACAGCCAGAGCTACACAGAAAAACCCTGTCCCAAAAAATTAAAGCAAACAAACAAAACATAGGTCAAAATAAGCACTCAAAATTATAGATTCATAGGACCTATTTATTATTTATTTTACAAATTACATGGGTGTGTTTCCAATGCAAAAACATCAGACTCTGGTACCCTCTTTGGCAGAAAGCGCATTTTAAATTGAAAGTTCATTTTAATGGGTTATTTATTTCTACAATTCTAAAGTCAAATTCTAGAACATTTTGTACCTGAAAAGTCTTGCCAAAATCTCTCTCCCATCATCTGATTTCTTCAGGTTCTTTTCTCCTTCATCAGTGATCATTTTTATTTATTTTTTATGTTACTTGACTACGAAAATACAGTTGTACTATTGTTGAGCCTTACAGTAAGTTGGGGGCACATGGTGTGTTTTGAATTGGTTTTCTTCAAGTGGCCTTAGACTTACCCAAACAATCTGCCTCTTGCCTGGGACCCCCAGAGATGGCTGAGGAGCCAGCAGCTGGGCCCCATGGAAGAGAGAGCCTGAGAGTTGAAGCTGTGGAGGCTTCAGTGGGATAGGTTGACCCCATAGGTTCCCCAAGAATGAAGCCAGGCAAGGTTCCTGCGTGCCTCCTGGGATTCTTGCCTGCCACTGATTGGGGTTGCCAGCTGTCTTCACAGAGAAAAACCTGTCTAGAAAGAAGCCACAATGAAGTCAGGGGTGAGCACAGGTTAGATCACACAGATCCATCCCTCCCGCTGACCATGGCTTTGCCTTGGAGAAAGAACCCAAAGCAGAGCTGGGACTCTCCAGAGGCTGCCCAGTGTGAACGGGGCAGATCATCTGGCAGGCTGGGGTAGGCTACAGAATCAGCCTTTGGCCTCTTTGGACTTGGGCCAGGTCTGGAGTAACCAAGTGCCACAAACAGCACAAGTTCACCATTTTGTGGTAATAGATGCCGGAAAGCTGAGATTCTGTGCGCTGTAGAGCCCTTCTGGGACTTGGGAGGGATGGATCGGTTCCAGAGCTTTCTCCTTGGCTTCCTTGTAGTTGTCTAGTCTCTGTGTCTTCATTCATTTTGTCTACACATCCTCTGTGCTTGTCTGTAGCCCATGTCCTCCTTTGTGTAAGTCATATTAGATCAGAATCTAACCTAATGGCTTCATTTTAACTTCTCCTTTGTAAAACACAATAAAACAGCAAAGAAAAACACTACCTCAAAATTTTCTTGAAACATCATTCAAAAATGTATAGAAATACCTTGCCTGGGAGCGAGGATCCTGCTGTTGTCTGTGTGTGCCCTCGAAAGTTCCTGTGCTGGAAGATTCCTCCTCTGTGTATTGGGGTTGGGAGACTGGGATTGGTAACAGGTCATTAGGACACAAGAGAATCTGCCCTCAGGAGTGCAGTGCAGGAGTGGGGTACCTGCTGTGAGGGTGTTGGACTCAGGATAAAGACATGCTCAGCCTCCTCTTGTTCTCTTGTTCACGCCCGTGTATTCCCTAGCTCTTCTGCCTTTTGTCACGGGATGACCCGGCATGAAGGCCAGCCCTCGATGCCCTTGTCTTTAGATTGACTTTCCTGGCCTCTAGAACAGTGAAAAAATCTCTCTTCTTAAAAATGACCCAGTCTGAGCGGAGTGGTGGTGACGGTGGCAGCGGCGGCGGCGGCGGTGGCACACGCTTTTGTTCCCAGCACTGGTCTACAGAGCAAGTTCTAGGACAGCCAGGGCTGCACAGAGAAACTCTGTCTTTGAAAACGAAACAAAACAAAAAACAAAAATGTACCCAGTCTGTGGGATTCTGCTAGAGCAGCACAAAAGGACCAAGAGACTCTAGTCTATATTTTTTGTTGGTTTGTTTGAGACAGCGTCCCTCTTCATAGCCCTGGATGTCCTGGAACTCACCAAGTAGATCAGGCTGGCCGTGCACTCACAGAGTTTCACCTACCTCTGCCTTCTGAGTGCTGGGGTCAAGGGCATGCCCCACCATGCCTGGCACTAACCTATATTTTTATTGTTAAAACTGTGTAGAAATTCCAAACCAGATTGGAGCTGCAGGTCCCCTTACCCTCTACCTCCAGATGCTGGGTTTCCAGGCATGCGCCACCGTGGCTGATTCACGTGCTGTTCTTCTCAAGAGAACGCAAACTGACATCCTCCCCTGTTCACTGCTGCCTTTTCCAACCCAACTGTGTCCACTTCCCTCCCCAAATGCTGTCCTCACACCCCCATTCCACCATTGAAAACCCCGCTGCACAATTCTGGGAAAGTATTCAAGTTCTCAGGTGTGTGACAAGGGGGAGGCTGTGTGAGACCCCCCCCCCCCCCCAGCATTTTCATTACGTCCTCTATATACGAAACACAATGCAATTCATTGTGAAGAATGCCTCTGCCATTGCGACCAATCTTTCACTGTTATAAAATGCAAGGTAGGGGGGAACCTCCCTCCAACCATGGTCCTATATGGCCAGATTCTATGAAATGACTTGTTACTTTGACTCCAGTTTTTTTTTTTTTTTTAAACTTACATTTTAAAATAAATACTAATCTCAAAGGTCTGGGCATTGGGTGTTATGGCCTTGGATCATTTTTCTCTTTGTTTCGGTTAAATCTGGCCTGGCCTGGCACCTTTCCTGGGACACTGTGACGGTTTGGACCCATGACTTTGTGTTGCTGGGTGTGGCTTTGCCTGCACCTTTTCCTCCTCGTGCCTGTGAAGACAGCCCAGCTCGGTGTGAATAGGCTGGAGGGATTCTGCTCCTGGAAATCCCCACGAAGCAAATTCCATCCCAGATCTTTCTCAACACCCAGAGGAGGAGCACAAGAGCTGATTGTACCCTCAACTTCTCTGCAATTTGCAATTCTGTATTCTGGGACTGAAGGGGCAGGGTGTGTGTGTGTGTGTGTGTGTGTGTGTGTGTGTGTGTATACTAATGGATGTGAGGGTTAAGTTAAGTAGATTTGGAGCCTTGGTTGGGTCCAGCAGCTCAGCATCGCTCCTGTGATTCTGAGGGAGGCACTGGTCACATCTCTCCACCAGGCTCCCCAGGACTTCGAACCTGTGATGTAAAGGCCTGTTGCTCTCTGTCGTCCTGGTCATCCAGAGTTCTTTAGTTCCATTCTAGTGTCTCATGCCTCCTGGGCTCCATCCACAACGGAGGGATGAGCAGAAGCCAAAAGTGCTGGGGAGCTGCGCTGTCCCTACAAAGAGGAGCGTGACTGTGACTGTCAGGGACCAAAACTCCTAGGCCACCTTCCTTACTCAGGGACTATTGCCTCAAGGGACCCAGGGTGGAGTGATTTCTTCTTGGGCAAAGTTGGGGACAATCAAGGATGACCCAGTGCCACCTCCCGCCCTGGCATTCCCTAGGTCTCTGGATGTACTGTTCTCCTTCGCTCCATTCCTGACTCATCCCACTGTTAGTGTTCTGACCCGCCCCTTGGGGTCACCCTGAGTCCTGACCTAAAGGAAAAACCTCCCCTTCCTCTCTCTCTCTCTCTCTCTCTCTCTCTCTCTCTCTCTCTCTCTCCATTCCCACAAGGTGTGCACACCTCCTCTTTCTCTCCCTCCCCTTTCTTCCTTGTCTCCTTCTTTCCTATCTTCCTCTTCATCTCTCTATTATAATAAACTCTCCATGTGGATGCAATGCCTGGGTTGAATTGACTTTCCACGCACCGCCGACCCTGCTGCATCTGCCCAGCATGTTTTCCTTCATGCATGGACCCCGGTCCGGCCGGCCTTGGGTCTCCCACGTGCATAATTCATCACACCCACCCCAACCCTTGTCTTTGGAAGTACTAGAGTCCACAATCGCCTTCCAGGGAAGGAAGGAGCTGAATTTGGGAAAGGTGCAGCAGTATTTGACCTTGCATGACCCTGGTCTATGACTCACTCACTGGACTCCCGGGCTGGCCCTGATTCTTGATGGATGGATGGATGGATGCCAGAGTGGACATGGAAACAACACAGGCCTGAAAGGAGGGCTGACGTGAGGTACCAAGCCTGCAAGTGAACTCCCAGAGCACTTGATAAGAAACGATGTCCTGATGGAGATGGTAACAGTAACCCCCAGTGAGCATCCCCCACAAGATGCCATTCCATTTCAACATTACAGTCACCCCAGGAGGGCAGGTCCTGTTTCAATTCCCATTTTACCAGGGAGGAACCTGTCATAGTGAGGTCCAAAGAGGCACAGTTAATATAAAGCAGAACCAGGTTCCCAGCTCTGGAGTTTGTGTTCTTAGTAACTGCTCTGAACTAATAAAAAAAAAAGTGTGGGTATTATTCACTTCATTTTATAGCCGAGAAAGCAGAGGCAGGGTAAAGTCAAGTGCCTTGTCCAACACTGCACAGCCTGGGAGAAACAGATGAGATAAACACCTCCCCGCCCTGACTCTAGACTTCTCCCCAGGCACAGGGTGGGCCGTCCAAGGAGTGGCGGAGCCGGGATGTAATTGCATCTCCCATCTGACTCGCCCTTCTGAACCTCGAATTTCTACCTTCCTCCTGACGCTGTGAGCTCTCCTTTCAGGTGACAGGAAGCCACTGGAAAACAGAGCCAGCTACTGAGTGATCTGGTGAAGAAATCAGAAACCTGCACCTGCCAGTCCAGGAATGGGTCCAACACGCCCTATGGGACTGCCACCTGGCTTCCCAGGTACAGTGTCCAGAGCCCCAGGGCCAAAGGAGGTAAAGACTGGAGGAAGTTAGAGTTCCCAGAAAGGCCAAGGGGCAGAAGCTGAGAAAACAAAAGGCTAAGATGTGATTTAAAAGACAGGTTGGAATCAGAGTCTCTTAGTTGGGAAGAGCCATGGAGAAAAAAAAGAGTAACCTTTTGTTGTATCAATAACCAGAGCTAACTAACGTTGACCGGGTACTTTCTTTGTACCATGACCCGTGCTACAGGTTCACCTCAGGGCTATATGGTGAGGAAAATGTATCAAGGTTTAGCTGATTCAGTAAGGGAAAGACTTACTCTAAACCCACCTTCTCGGTACTCTTTAACTGTTGATGGTGGGACATTTCAAAGATGATTTCAGAAAATGTTGACGGGGCTGGAGACACAGCCTGGGTGGTAGAGGGCTCTGGTGAAGTACAGGAAGCTCTAGGTTTAATCCCCAGCACTGGAGATCCAGTCATGGTGGGACCTGCCTGTAATTCCAACACCCAAGAGGTTAGAAGCAGGACGATCAGAAATTTAAGCACGTCCTTCCACACATACAGAGTTCGAGGCCAGCCTGGGCAACCTGGGACCTGTCTCAAAAGAAAGAAAACATTTGTAATACATCCCCATGAGTTGATCTACTAGTTGCCGTGATTATCATCACAAGCCAGTCCTGCATCATGTAGCTCCCTCTTTTGCCTTTTGTCGGACTATTTTGAAGCAAATACCATACACATTACTTGTGCATTATAACACCCCATTACACACACAGTAGTATATATCCCAGAAAGGACTATTGTAACAGCAGTCCAGTGTGGGATGGTTGATCTCGGTTGTCAGTGTGACTGCATCTGAAACCAACTAAAACCCAAGCAGGTAGGCATGCCTGTGAGGGATTTTCTTGATTGGATCATTTGAGGTGGGGAGACTCACTCTGAGTCTGGATCACTTGAGGTCAGAAGACTCACCCCAAATCTGAAAGACACCTTCTGGTGACAGCCCACATAAAGGACATGGGAGAAGGAAGCTTTGGCTTTTGGCCTGCTTGCCTTCACTCTGGCTGGCAAGTTCATCTGTCCTGTTCCTGAGCCATTTCTTCGATGGTGTTAGAATCTACTTCTGCAGGATTCCCATGTGGACTGAAGACTGGCAGCTCTCTAGGACTCCCCTGGGACTCCAGCACTGCTGTTTTCCATCAGCATGGAGGCTGTGCTTTAATCTGCTGCTGTTTTAGCCAACAAATTCGGCTCCACAGTCACTAGCCTGCTTCTCTGGCATTGGCCAGGCCACTCAGGCTACAACCTGGCCAGAATTCTGTTCCTGCAAGCACCGGCTATGTTGCTGCTACCAAATATAGCTTTTAATTAAATTAAATTTAATAGAATTAAATTGTTCTATTTGTCAATAAGACTCAGAAGTCAAAGGCTGGGGTGAAAACCTGCTAGCTCAGAGAGGTTGAGCAGCAACTAGCTGACTTTCTCTCTTTGGCTCCCCCAAAACAAAAGAACCCACACTACTCTAAGTCCCTCCCTACTACTTCCTGTGAGTCTCTCTATCATCTTACAGACATCCTACGACTCTCTATGATTACTTTCTGTCAACTAGTTGCTAACTCAGCCTCCTGACCCAAAATTGATTTTATTTAATGAAGACAAACACAAACTCAGGGTTTATAGTGTGATTGAATATCCCACAACACAGAATAGATCGAGACTGCTGAAATATTCAGCCTCATGGACTGAATAACTACCAGATCCTTGGTTTTTTTTATCAAGAGACATCCACTATTAAACTCCTTGGACCACAGCCTGAAAGCCACTCTAATAATTACATATTCATTCTATTAGTTCTGTACCTCTGTACCTGGTTAAACACAATATTACGTCTAAAGAAAATTGAGTGATTTTTAATATCAATTAAGGATTCAACCACTATTCAGATATCTAATTGACTCCATAATGTATTTTTACAGTTGGTTTATGCAAACTGGAATAAAAATAGTTTATACATTACATTTGGCCGTGTCTCTTAAATCCCTAACTCACAGGGCCCTGTCTGCATGCCATTCGTTTGTTGAAGAAAGTGAATCTTTTACCCTGCACTATCTCGCACAGTTTAGATTTTGTTGATCATATCCCTGTGACATCATCTAACAAGTTCTTCTGCCTCCATTATTTCCTGGGGAGGTGTCACTAAGATCTGGTGGTTGGGCTGAGCTGACACTTCATTGTTTGGTAAGACATTTCAGCAAGCATGAAGACCCAGCGCATAAGTATTCTTGTTTCCCAAACACGGAAGCTCAGGCCAAGGTATCAGCACTGATGAAGGATGGATGAGGACTGGAATTTGAGTTTCCTGACTCTGGGCTCCTGTAGATATAATTCTGAACGATCTTATTAAATAAGAAACACAGAGCCAAATAAAGAGTTAAAAGCCCAGAGATCGAGCAGCAGACAAGAGCTAAGACCACCTTATCTTACCACTCACTGCTGTCCTTCCCCTGAGAGAGGGACCTTCTTCCTGTGGCCTGTCTTTTTATTGCCTTTCTGTTCTGCCTTCTCATTGGCTGTAAACCCAACCACATGACTTCTTCATCACTGCCTGTCTATACAGATCTCCAGGTCTCTATGGTTGGTACTGAGATTAACGGTTCGGGTCACCGCTTGGCTGTGTCCTTGAACACACAGGACTCTGCCTGACATGTGTTCGGATTAAGGGCATGTGCTATCACTACCAGACTTCTGCTTAAGGAAGGGCTTGCTCTTAGCTCTGATCCCCAGGCAACTTTATTAACATACAAATAAAATCACATTTCAGCACAAATAAAATATCACCATAGGCTCCTGCCCTTCTGCCGCATCGCAGGATTGACTGGAATCCAGATCCTAGAACCTTCTCCTTGGGTTGGAAGAATGGTATCGCTTCCATTCAGTCTTCTACCTCCATTCAGAGAGAAGCCAAGAGAGGAGCGGTGTGTGTGTGTGTGTGTGTGTGTGTGTGTGTGTGTGTGTGTGTGTGTGATCTTTTTAGAACATGTGGCATTATTTAAACAGATGCTGAGAAAAGAAGTTCCCCACGCCTTGCAAGGGGGTGGGGGTGGGCTCTGCAACCTTCTAACTTTGCCAAGGGACTGGAAGCCTTGAGCCAGAACTCGGGTGTGCATGACAGTTTTATTTTCTCTCTCCTTTTGTCTACTGAGAACAGGTTTACCAGAGGAACATTTTCTGTCTTGTACTTACTCATTTTAGTTGGAGGGAAACAAACATGTGCTCATGTGTGTTGCCAAGGTTGGACACCTGAGGCGATGTACAGAATTCTTCCCGGGGGAGGATACAGGAAAGGATTTCTCTATCTATCCTCGTTTTCCTCCAATTCCCACTCTGCTGGGCAGGCAGCTCTAGAACCAAAACCATAGGCCAGATAAACAGAAATATCCCTGTCCCAAGCAGAAGAAAGTCACTCCAAACCTCAAAGTGTGAGGCAGGAGAAAAGATGTCTCAAACACCCAACACCCATGAGAACTGACATTCGTACAATGCATAAAACATACCACGTACTTCATATGAAGTATTTGCTCTCACAGCAGCTCTGCAGGGCGGGGAGTACCTGCTTCTGTTACCACAATTTGCAGATGAGGAGAACCAGTTTGTGTTAGAGAAGGCAGTGTTCAAAGGCAGGCTTTCCTCACCAAGTGACAATGGCGTTACCATTGTGGTCAACTAAACTAAGATGCCCATCTCTGTGAGCAGTTATAGTGATGTATTAACAGAAGAAAAAGATGTTACAGAGTTTGGGAGTGGCCCCAGGAATGTACACAAGGGGCCCTGGTGATCTGAAACCCGGTGTCTTCCATTTTAAGGCAGGTGTCACAGATGGAGGGATAGAAATTTCTTGAAGGAATTGACCCTGGAGATGCAACGACTGAGCATTCTCCCACTCTCTGTCAAGTCAAGGACAGAAAGGACTTTCAAGGACTTCTAAAACTATCAGATCCTAGGTGGCACACACCTACTCTAATGTGGATACTAAAGCCACACGTTCAGTGCAGACAGATTGCAAGAAAAGGCTTCCTGTAGGAAGTTCCTCTGGCAGTCACGCAAGGCCCAAGGCTTCCTTAGTGGGGTGAGGGAGCCAGATTTCTACTCCCTAATGCCCTTGCAGCCAGGAGCAAAAGGGTAACCATGCTCTTATAGGTCAAGCTTGCTTTGAAAAACAAGCTCTCCACCTGCTAAGCCCACGTCCTTCCTGCTGAAACATTGCCATCTTTTGATGGTTAGGTCACGTGACTGCGGTCTCATTTCAGCTCCTAAGAAGGCAGAACCCAATTACTATATTATGCAACTTGCTGGTTTGTTTTTGAATTTTTTTTTTAAAGTTGTTTTCACCACATTCAAGGCCGTAGCGGTCAAATTTCCCCCAACCTCACAGATTTGACTCACAAGGTCACGGTGACATTCTTCTTCCTAAGCATCCTGGAGATTGTCACCACAGTATATCTACTCTCTTCAACGGGGCCAACCTGCTTCATTGGTTTTTCTCATTGGATTTGGTTCTTGAGACAGGGCCTCTAGTCCATGCTGGCTCCAAACTTACAATGTAGTTGAGGATGACTTTGAACTCCTGATCTTCGGTCCTCCTGCTTCTGCCTCTGAGGGTTGGGGTTCCAGGTGTGAACCACCATGCCTGGTATAGGCGATGCTGAAGACTGAACCCAGGCATTGATCTCCGGACTTTGTGTATGCTAGGCAGGTACTCTGCCAAAAGTCCTACACATCCAGCCCCATCACTTGAATTTTCAAAAAGGACAAAAAAAAAATGGTATTTTACATTTAAATTTCTTTTTTTAAGAGTTTTAGTGAAAAGCAGAGATGTAAATTCAATCAATGCATAGGAAAGACAAATAAAGGAGGCCAGTGGCCCCAGACTCCACTTTAAGGCACCAAAATGAACTCTAGGTTTTATAATTGAGGAGAGATTGTTGAAGGGGCAAGAGGTATCATTACTAAGAGTCTTGGTCAAAGTGTGGTCCTGTCCATCTCTGTCGCTGTTCTGGTCCTGAGAGGTGGTTTCATAAAAACTGCTAATCTGGCATTTACTGGAAGAGACCAGTCTGGTTCTTACAAGATGATCTGTTCCAGGGTGTAGGCGCTTCAACACAGGTAATTGTTCTCATTCTGGGGTGCTCTGTCCTGCCGGCTCATTGCTTGGAGATAGTTTCGGTCCCTGGTTACAGAGGTGTTTATCAACCAGCCTTGCTGCTCCTGGAGGACCCGGTGACTCAAGAGGAGAGGTGCAGGACGAGGACGTGTCTCCATGCCTTCAGCCTGGATGTGGAATGAGGTTGGTTAGGTAGGTAGAGGCTCCCTGAGCGGTTAACATGCCTTCACAGCATCAAGCAGGAGTTGTAGCCAGCATCAGAGAGACAAATGAATATGAAAGGAAGGCAGAGATCCTGATTCCCTCATGATTTTAGTCACTCTGTGGGCCCAACGGAGGAGCCGGGGCACTTCAGTGAGAGGAACTTCCGGGAGCCGGTTACAGTTTTTCTCCTGGGTTTGAATATTCTCAGAACTCATGAGGGAATTAGAATACCCCGGACTAGTGCACGAGTCGTGATGGCGGAAGCTCAGAAGAAAAAAGAGAAAGATTTTAAAGTCTGAATGTAGAAGCAGAATACAGGAGGGCGTCAAAGGGAGAGAGAGAGAGAGAGAGAGAGAGAGAGAGAGAGATCCCAACAGGGAGCCATCTTTCTTTTTGAATAGCTCCATGGGTATGAAGTGATAAAAAATGAATCCTAATGTCAGATAACCACACATAAGAAACACGTTGGCACAGCCTCTAAGCTTTCGTTTCTTTTGGAAAGTGGTGGCTCCAATCTGTCATTGGCTTTGAAATTATCTTACGATGTATATAGTTCAAGCTGGCCTCGAACTCATGATCCTTCTGCAGTGGCCTCCCAAGTGCTGAGTACAGGTGTGAGCTATCAAGCTAAAGATAGATGGCTTTGTTTGGTTTCTGATGACATCCCCTCTTTGTCTCTGGATAACTCCAGAACCCTGAAGACAGCGTGCTGGTTGGTGTGACCCGATCTCAAATGGTGATTGAAGAGCTTGTGTGACAAATGACAAGTAGTCAGGACCAGTAAGACCCACGTGGGCCAAATTCAAGCAGCTAAGAGGTCTAGACAGAGTGGCTCTGAGACTCAGTTTACCTGAGGCTCATTATCACTTTCATTTTGTCTGCTCTGTAGGTGACTGCCTTGCAACTCAAGCAAATACAGCCCGGCTTATTTTATTAGAATCTGTCCTTCTGCTGGACACGGCGGTGAATGGCTATGATTCTGTCATCAGGAAGCAGAGACAGGAGGATTGCAGCAAGTTCGAGGCCAACTTGGTCTACACAGCAACACCAGACCAGCCAGGGCTACATAGCAACCCCTGTGTCAAAAGCAAACACAGGAGGCTGAGGGTGTAACTCAGATGCCAGTGCTGCCTTCTCCCAAGACCACAAAAACTGGGAGTGTTAGCTCATGTCTGCAACCTAGGGAGGCAGAAACAGGAAGGTCAGAAGTTCAAGGTCATCGTGCTACATCGTGAGTTTGAGGCTAGTCTGGAATACGTGAAACCCTGTCTCAAAAAAACAAAAACACCTTGAAATTCTGCCGAATGGCAGCAAACAACTTTCATCGCTTTACAAGGAGAACACAAACATCATCAACAGGAGCCAGTACTAAGACAAAACCAGCTTGGGAGCAAGCACTCGTTGGAGTCGTTTTCCACAAGTTTGGCTGTAAATTCGTTAGAGAAGGAAACTGTGCCCGGCAACGATGTGGGGTAGCCCTGGTGAGAATTCTGCCCAAAGTTTAGCAACTGCCGAAACAGTCTAGTTGTTTCCTTTGCATGAACTGTAGAGTAAGAGTTCATGTAGACAGACAACACTATGTCAGAACCATCAAGCTCTCTTCATTTTTCTCTTAGAAACACATTAAAATTTTGTTTCAGTTTAAAGGATAAAATAAGTTGTAGGTAATAGGCTATTTTTATACATAGATCCCATTTAAATTCATCTTTTAAAAATGTATTTATTTAGTGTGTGTGTGTCTGTATGTGTTAGTGTATGTGTGTGTGTTAATATGTGTGGGATGTGTGTGTATATTTGTGTGTGTTTGTGTGTGTGTGAGTGTATGTCTGTGTGTGAGTGTGTGTATGTGTGTGTACGTCCATGTGTACGTGCGTGCGCGCGCGTTCCTGAGTGTGTATGTGTGAGTGTATGTCTCTGTGTGAGTGTGTGTATATGTGTTAGAGTATTTGTGTGTGAGTGTTAATGTATGTGTGTGGAGTGTGTGTATGTCTGTGTGTGTATGTGTGTGAGTGTGAGTGTATGTCTGTGTGTGTGTCTGTATGTGTGTGTGTGAGTGTATGTCTGTGTGTGAGTGTGTGTGTGTATGTGTGTGTTAGAGTATTTGTGTGTGAGTGTTAATGTATGTGTGTGGAGTGTGTGTATGTCTGTGTGTGTATGTGTATGTGAGTGTGAGTGTATGTCTGTGTGTGTGTGTGTCTGTGTGAGTGTGTGTGTAACTGTAGGGCCACCAGTGCCACGGCAATGCCCACGTGGTGGTGAGAGGACAACTCCCTTAGCAGTTGTTTCTTTTTGCCATTTTGTGGGATTTGGGGGTCAAACTCAGGTTATCAGGCCTGTACTCTGTACCCACTGAGCAATCTCTCCAGCCCTTAAAGCTGTCTTTTAAGGATCAATGTGAGGGAAAAAGAGTAAGTGAGGTGACCAACGGTCAATTATTGCAGCGATATCACTTGGAGTATAGTGTTGGAGTGTGTGTGTGACCTTTGCTTAAGACAGTGTCCACAATACAATTAGGAACGTGTGAACACTGCCTGGAAAACGTTAATACCGCCAATCATTCTAGTTTGGAGGACACCAGCATGGGAAGTGTTCTTCTAAGAAGGCTTATATACTTGATCAGAGGTTCTCAACCAGTGGGTCGTGCCCCCTGGAGGATTGAACGACTCTTTCACAGGGGTCACATATCAGATATCCTGTATATCAGATATTTACCTTGTAATTCATAACAGTAGCAAAATTACAGTTATGAAATAGCATATGATTTTATATATAAGTAGCAAACAATTTTATGGTTGGGGGTCACCACAACATGAGGAACTGTATTAAAAAGTCACAGCATCAGGGAGGTTGAAAGCCACTGGACTAGAGGAACATAAACCCATTCAACATATAAAGGATCCAGAAACGATTCCCCCTGGGGGTACACAGAAGCCCTTTATGTAATGACCCAGCTTCAGTCTTTGAAGTAAATTCTAGATTCTGACTCAGTGGGGAAAAAAAAAATAGGTCCACATCCCTGACAGCAATCAATCAAAATTTCAGATCTCTTACAAAGTTAGGGGACGGTGCTGGTGGCCACAGGCAGACTCACTCTGGCTGGCAAATGTGTCTCCTGTATATAACAGAACGTTCAGTAGTCAAAGCAAATAAATGCAAGCCATGTCTTTAATAGCAGGACCGCCCAAATGGCTGGTTTTTCACCTGAACGCTTGTACCTACAAACAACAGACACGTCAAGTTTTCTCTTGGTCATTTTATGTGTTGAAAGTCTAGACGAAGTCCATATCATAGTACAAAGAAGTGTCTGTGATTTTGAGTGTATTGAACTGACATGTTCTTAACTCTGCGAACTTCTGCATAACTTTAAGATGAAAGTTCACACACATAGATCTACTCAATTCCTGTCACAGGTTCACAGCACTGTTGGTTTGTATTTGTGTTTTGGGAGAGTTTCTTGTAGCCCAGGCTGGCCTTGCTAGGTAGCTAAGGATACTCTTGGATGCTTGATCTTTCTGCCTCCACCTCCTAAGTGCTGGGATTGCAGATCTGCTCCAACACTCCTGACTCATAGGATATTAAGTGTACTGGGATCGCCCTAAAATAATACTTACTTATACAGCAGTCATTTAGAGGGCTTTAATATAGGGAGATGCTTAAATGAACCTTGACTCTGTTAAGGCGCAGTTTCCTGAGTATTCAAAAGCCTGGCAGAGTCAGCAGAAACCAGAGTGATTGATGAGCATTACATCACTAGATTACATTTGACTTCAGAGAATCTCCAGATAAGTTTACCTTTTGGAACGTCTTTTATGAAAGTTTGAATTTCTTAATAATATGAAATGCATTCTTACCCTTTTCAGGTTTCTTCTCATTAAAACACAATTTAAATTCTTTCAGTTTTCTACATATGGAATTAGAATCCTAACTCTAGAATTGACTTGCCCTTGCAGAGCCCCAGGAAGACGGCAAGCGTGAACAGTTTTCTGTACATTTGTTATTTATGAAAGCATATTTATTAGTAATCCCAACTATATTTTAAAGGAGAGCAGATCCAAGCAGTACTTATGACAGAATAAAACCAGTGTCAATCACTTGTCCATGGGGCTAACTTCTCTAAAGGTTTTCATGAGCCCCTAAGCAGGGAACAACAGCTTGGCTTTAAAATGACCAGCATTTCTTCTTCTTTCTTTCTTTTTTTCTCCATCTCAGATTCACTGTAGCTCTTGAATGCCTACAGTTTAGTTAGACCTGGTCAGTATCTGGACCTCTGTCTGTGTTCAAAAGAGACACAGCAGAGTCGGGGTGGGGGTGGGGGAGTTAACAGTTTCTATATAATACTATCACACACACACTCACACACGTGTTTCAAATTAGGTGTGCCAATAGTGATTTTAGCTTGTAGGTGTAGGGACAGATGAAGTTTCCCCCACTCTGTTTTCATATTCCTTTGGACTCCATCTTCCCACCAAGTGGTTTGGGGTAGCTCAAGGTCCATGTTGACCCGTTACCAAGCACCTCTAACTGTGGGGTTCATTCTACATCAGGAGCTGGATATAGTAGGCAAATCTCTGTTTTGTGAAATTTTCTTATTATTATTACCTGTTAGCGTGTGTGTGTGTGTGTGTGTGTGTGTGTGTGTGTGTGTGTGCCATGCACACTCACAGAGGTCAGAGGACACCTTACAGGAGTGTTTTCTCCTCTCCTCATGTGGGACCCAGGAGCCTAACTCAAGGCATCCGCCTACCTTGCTTACCCACTGAGAATCTCTCTAGCCCCTCTGAGACAAATGTCTCATCAATTCATTGCTGCCGTCACCAGATTTTTGAAACCCATCAAATCAATCACCATAGACACAGACTGAGAGACTAATTCATTAAATGACATATAAAAATGATTACATTGATTCAGAGAGCATTTTCAGGTAAATCACCAGGTTTGTAAAGACACTAATCAGCTAGAATCCCGCCCCACCCCCTGGGGGGGAGGGGTGTACCAAGAATGCTGACGTAGCATTTCCCATGGTTTCAGAAACTATGATAGCGATCTCCCAAATATCCTTGTCTCTCTGTGCACCTTATAAGCCACCCCTGCTCGTAACCAACATGTAGGTTCAGAATTCAAGCTTCCCTGTCACACCAGCAGACACCTAAATAGCTCAAAAGAAGTGCAGACTGACTTGAAAGAACCCCAAAGATAAAGCCTGTCCCGACAAACAGCAGATGCCCAAATACCTCAAGGGAACCTAATGGCTTGGAAGAGGCCGCCCCTCCCCCCACCCCCCAACACAAGGAGATTTCCTATTAGACAAATTACAGAAATTCAAATGAGTTCAAAATGAACCCAAACAACTCTAAAGAATCTCAAAATGAGGAGGTGAAGGGACAGAAAGGGCTAAGGTCACTAATTGGGGGTGGGGGCCACATACTACTCTAGCTAAGACCTCAGGGCCCACAGAGGCCAAGGACCTGCTTCCCCCGGAAGTAGCCAGTGCTGTCCAAAGTGAAAAAAACATGCCAATCTCCTGAAATACAATCCCAGCCTGCGGCCATTCCATCCTTCCTCTCCCTTTGCGGTCAAGCTCCTGTGAGTGGCTGGTTCCCAAAGTGTCACTTCTCTGAGAACCCCAGTAGGTGAGGCGAGGCTGCCCCACCTAAAACACAAACTGAAAACTGAGTAATGGTGGAAACAAGAGGAGGAGATTTCACCAGCGTGGCCACACCGGGAAGCTGGATTAAGGGGTCTGCTGACCTCCAAGTTTGTCTTCATAATTGGTATTCTATAAATATTTTCAAAGCCATAGTAAAAAAAAAAAAAAAAAAAAAGCAAAGCTAGTTATAAATCATTATGAACCACTGGGAAATAGATTTGGCTTTAACTTCATTTTTTTGGAAATTTATAGTGAGGAGATAAAGCTACAACACAGAAGAAAACTAAAAACCTGTATTCACACACAGTCGTTGCTGTCTAGTTTATAGTAGAGAAAAATGAAACCAGCTGTTCTGTATGGAAGAGGTCTAAATTATATAAATTCTGGTATATATGTCATAACAAAAGTGTGTATCTGTTCATGTGTGTTCGGGTACATGTACATACGCATGTGCATACATGTGCAGGCCAGAGACCAACTTTAGGTGTCCTTCCTTGGGAGATAGCCACCTTGGTTTTTGAGACCCAGAGATCTGCCTGTTTCTCCCTCCCCTGGGCTAGAATTACAGGCGTACATGACATGGCTGGGTGTTTTACATGGGTTTTGGGGATTGACCTCAGGCTCTGGTGCCAGCTTTATTTTTAAAATGTGTGTGTGTGTGTGTGTGTGTGTGTGTGTGTGTTGTATATATGTGTGTGTGTGTGTGTGTGTGTGTGTGTGATATATGGTGAGGCATGCAGGCCACAGCATGCGTGTGGATGTCAGGAGACAACTCTGTGCCATCCCTACTCTCCTCCCACCTTTATGTGGGACCTGGAGCTGGAACTCAGGTAGCCAGCTTGCACAGCAAAGGCCTTTATCTGTGGAGCCTTCACCCACAACTTCGAGTTGTCCTCGTTTTTCCACAACAAACTTTATAAAGATTTCGTGGAACACGTAAGCCCCTCTTGGTGAGCAGGCCACACAGCCGGTAGGAACTGTGTCCAGCTGCACTCAGAGAAAGGCGTAGTATGTGTTCCTGGGGGCATCAGCTGTCAGAAGAGAGGATGCACCAAATGGCTAGTGGGTTTCTAAACGGAGATAAGATAAGAGACCCTGTTCATGAAAGAGCACAAGGTCATTGTTCCTCTGTTCTGTTTCTTATTTTTGATAATGAACATGTGTTCTAACTCTTATTCCCCAAAGAAGAATATATATGCATCCTGGGGTTGAACCTAGAGTTGCACTACTGTTAGGCGGCATTCTAACGAGTGTTTTAAATAGTTGTTTGAAGTAAATCCCTCCACAGAGGACCAGAATGCAACCAGATGTTCCGTGAGTTGTTTTCACATCTGCACTCGGGTCCAAACAATGAGCTGCTGCACTCCGGGGCTCAGCTCTGAGCATCAGCAGTCATCCTGAGAGTCGATGCAAAAACCTCAGGTAGTGTGGGTGCTGCTCTTACAATGCACAATCCTCTCCACACCACAGCAGTCGGAGGGGAACCCAGGCTTCATACCAAAAAGGTTCACACGCTCTGATATGCACATTCTAGTTTCGTTTTGACTTGAAAGTCACACAAAAACCAAATGATTAAATCTGCATTTCCTTTGAACTCTGTGTAAATGGTGAGGTAGGGATTCCCCTCATAGATGACATTCCTTACCAAAAAGGATTCTGGAGGCTCTGGGGTTCTGAAGATGCCAGCTGCCTTACCACCAGCCCAATCCAGCCGACCTAGACACTTCCTGTGTTTTTGTGGGATTTCACGGGTCTCTGCAAGCTCGCACCTTTGTAACAAATCATGGTTGCTTTCAGGTCCGCTCTTAGTTCTCACAGTTCTCTTGAGCAGGAGAGAGGAAGTGAGAGAGGTTTGCAAGCTCCTGCTGTAGTCATTTTCATCACTTGAGGATGGCGGGGCCGAGGTGCGAGGTCTGCTATTTTTCTCACAGTGGGGCGTGCCCCCAACTCAGGGCTTCCGAGTGGATGGCACTCGATGGAGTGCAGAGGTGTTTTCAAGCCAATCATTTGGGTTAAATTCATCTTATCACAGCGACTTGGGGGGAAGGGGAGCTTAAAAGTGTGGAAGCATTTCTGTTCCCGCCCCGCCCCCTTGGCACTTCGCCGCCGCAGGCTTCTAGTTCGGGACTCCTGTTGTTGGGAGGTTTGTGATTATTGATACTGTTAGCTACTTAGAAATGAGCAAGCTTGAAGGTCATTGAGGATAGGCCTCCCTCCTTCAGAATCTGCTTTGGGCCCCATCTTGCCTCCCTGTTTTAAAAAGAGGGAAATATCACAATTGCTCTTCTTTTGGAATGTGGAAGTGGGGAACATCTTCCTATTTCCAGTAAAGCATGGCTGCTTCTTAGACTTATTCGTTTCCTTTCTTGACTCCTTGCTCCTCTGCGTTACTGCATGATTTCTGGTCAGAAGAATGAGGTGTGAGTTGTGTCTTTGGCCATGGGAGGAGAGATGACTGTCTGAACTACCCAAAAGGTTCTAACACTGCAGGAGGCTTTCTGGTAAAGAACAAAGACGTGCTATTGTCCTCTCCCTGAAGAGTTAGTTCATCTAAATAGACTTGTCAATCACTTGAGCAGGAAAATGCTGCTCAGGAAAGCTGCCTGTTCCAGAGACTCTAGGATGTACTGTGAGTCATTCTAAATACATTGTTCGGCGTAATGGTCTCTCTGACCATGGTCCAGTCTCACCCTATGAGAGTGTTTCAAATTACTCTGTAATGAATCTTCATTAGGCCAACTGAGATCACAAGAACCAGGAAGCCTGGGTGAGATCTCCACACTGGTTATTAATCTGGCCAGTCTCTGTTTCTTTGTGGTTCAATCCTATTGGACTGTTTCTAGGAACCTGTCCATCTCTTCTAGGTCATCCAGTTTGTTTGGGTATCATCTCACATTGTTGTCCGTGGTATTTCTGTGGTACCAATTGTAACATCTTCTCTTTCGTTTATGACTTCATTTGCTTATTTGGCTCTCTTTACTAGTCTAAGTAAAAGTTTGTTAACTCTATCTTTTCAAAAGAAGAGAACTTCAAGTTTTACTGATCTTTTCTGTTTGTTGTGTTTCTTCTTCTGGGGAGAGATAAACAAACATCTATTGGCCCCAGACTGGGACAGACCACAGTAACAAGCCCATCCAAGTCAAGCTTTGTGAACCGGTTAGTATTCTGAACATCCTTGTAAAGGAGCTTGGATGAAAGGTTCCTTCCAGAAGTGTGGGTGATGCCAAAACAGCTTTATCACTGCAAAGAACCAACCCACCACAGATAAGGATGCTGTGGAAGCTGTATATAGCTGCATCACTGAATCATACTTCCACTCCCATGTACTCTAGCATCTTCCAAGATCACTTGTAGCTGGGGGAAGGCATGGGGAAGTCTTGGCTAGAATCCCAAGTGAGGATACCCTGAGCACCTTTGCCATCCAGACTGCCAATAGCTTCATCATCGTCACTTTAGATCAAGCTATCTTTGTGTTGTTCTGCTTGTTCTGTTGCCATGACTATGGGACCCATGTTATCTCCACTCTGTGATGTCCATGGGGCAACTGATGCCACACCATACCATATTGGTTCTATAGCTGCTGGAACATTTCTTTATGCTCTGGTGCTTCTTATGTACTTTATTCTACTAACCTTGGAATTGGTTTTCCTCCTCCTCCTCCTTTTTTTTTTTTTTTTTTTTTTTTTTTTTTTTTTTTTTTTTTTTTGGTTTTCCTTGAACTCACCTTGTAGGCCAGGCTGGCCTCCAACTCACAGAGATCTGCCTGCCTCTGCCTTCCAAGTGCTGGGATTAAAGGGGTGCACCACCACTGTCCGGCTCCTCCTTTTTTGCTAGTTCCTTGAGATATAGAGTAGGGCATTTTACTTGAGATTTTTTCTTCTTCTTTTCAATATTGGCATTTATCACCATCAGCTTTCCTCTTAAAACTTCTTTGACTGTGTCCTGTAAGTTTCGGTTTGCTGTATTTCCATTTTATTTGGCAGATTAAAAAAAAAAAAAATCTTTTTAGGTTTCAAAAAAAAGATTTTTTTTCCTTTTTTTTTTTTTTTTTGGTGGTGGTGGGGGGAGACAGACTCTATGTAGTCCTGGCTGTCTTAGAACCCTGATGGCTTCGAATCCACAGGGAAGCAAGTAATTAAAATACTACATTATACAAACACAAACAAGCCCCTCAAAGGCAAACACTTTCTTCTTTTAAGCTGTCTCTGTCAGGCATTTTGTGACAGTGACGTGAAAAGTACCCACTTTAGTTAGGGCTGTCATGAGACTTTAGTTTCTAAATCTCTGGGAAACTTGCAGGTTTTGTGTACAGTAAGTATCTATTGCTACATACAATAATTTCATGAAACTTAGTTTCCTAATAAGACAATGCACATTTTATCTCTTTTCTGTAAGAATTTCAGGCGCCTACGGTACACATCGCTGCTTGGGTAGCCCCATATTACAGCAGCTGGCTTCTCCCACGGTAAGGGATCCAACAGAAGCTGCTCTGTATATCCTTTTTTCTTTTTTTGGTTTTTCCAGACAGGATTTCTCTGTGTAGCCCTGGCTGTCCTGGAACTCACTCTGTAGCCCAGGCTGGCCTCGAACTCACAGAGACCCGCCTGCCTCTGCCTCCTGAGTGCTGGGATTAAAGGTGGCTGCCCTGTATATCCTAACCTAGTCACTGGAGTCACACACCATCCTTCCAAGGTACTGTTACTCGGGTCAGCTTGACTCACTGGGGAAGAGATCTGTCTGCATCAACATGAGTTGCAGGAAGACACGGTCACCAAAGGCCATCTCAGAGATGGGGTGGCATTAGCTGCACCTTCTGTCTGTCAGTGATTTGTGGCTTTTCACATGCAGAATTATACCCCTTACAAGTCCTTCGAAACCCTCAGCCTCACGAAATCATCTCCGTGTCTATAAACCCGACGAAGCACTTCAAATCCAATATTTGACTCCAGTCGCTTGTATCGCTGTAAAATCCTCCTTAGAATTTCCTTGGCCGAATGTGTTTCCATTTTCACTGTTCTCAAGAATTTTTTTTTTTCAATTTCCCTTTTGGTTTCACACAGAAGTTTTAATTTTTTGTTTTGTTTCGCTCTTTTCTCCCTCGTGGCCTGTGCTCTAGAGAAATAGATTATCTGTCTGATGAACAAACCCAGAATATAAGGGCAGCAGAGACTTGGGGATAACCACACAGAGGACAGAGACAATCACACAAGAGGCCCTGGTCCACAGCAGTTCTGAAACTCATTAGGGCGTGTATGTATGTGAGTCCTTTCTTGATTGAGAACCCAAGCCAAAGGATAATTCCCTACAGGTCCCTGGCCCCATCTTCTACGCTCATGGTTTTATCTTCTAAGGCATTCTTCTTTTCTCTGAAAGGTAGACCATGTTTGCAGCTTCCCCATTTGCTCAGACTTCTTCCTGGAGTTCAGAGGCCTCTTCATTTTAAATTGTTCTCGTCTCTTTGAGTCTATGCTAGAAATGGCCATGCTAAGACTATAAAAGTTGTGGCTTTCCTGTAAATATGATTGATGTTCACTTCTTGTGTTAAAGGCCACACCCACAGGTCTTCTGAGAGTCATTTTGGACTGCTGGTGGGGTTGCTCAGGGGCATCACCTTTAACTTTGCTAGAAGCCCTATTACTCGTCTCAATTGTTCCCCAAGGCACTGCCTGGCTGTTTCCCAGATCTTAACTAAACGATTTTACAACCACAAAGTAGGCTTTATCTTCTTAGCATGCTTTCCTCTGATGGCTTGGGATTTTATCTTCGCCTAGAAGCCATTTCTAAAGTCTAGTGCTATCAAGGAGGCTAGGAATTTTCAAAGACAGGAATTTCTGGTTTTAAATTAAATATATATATATATATATACATATATATATATGAATAGCTCTTCTTTTAGCTAACATGTTCATAATCTGTTTTTGTTTTTAAGATTTATTTATTATGTGTACAGTGTTCTGCCTGCATGCCAGAAGAGGGCACCAGATCCCATTACAGATGGTTGTGAGCTACCATGTGGTTGCTGGGAATTGAACTCAGGACCTCTGGAAGAACAGCCAGTGCTCTTAACCTCTGAGCCATCTCTCCAGCCCTCATAATCTGTTTTATAGAAAGTCTAAGCCTACACACTTCAATACTCTGCCTAGGAATCTCCTCAGATCGATGCCCCCACGCTGACATGTACATTGTCACAGGCAACAGCACCCCTAAGTTTCTCACCAGTACTTTCAAAGGGTTCTTCTTTCTTTCAGATGGAGGGATATTTTCCTCACGTCCCGTTAGGTCCGGTGGCAGCCTCTCTAAAATGGTTTAGTTTTTCCACTTTATACTCTCCTCAAATCCTCCTGGGTTTTGCTCACTATTTGACTGCAGAATTCGACTCACGTTTTAGATTTCTGACGCAGCATTTCAACATACCAAACCCAGGTACACATTTCTCCAAAAGTACTGCCATCAAGTAGTAAGAGTGTTTCAGTCTGCCAGGCTGCCCGTAGGTCAGGAATGAGAGTGGAAGCTGAGTGGTTCTGCCTTGGAATCAACTACTCATCAAGTTTTAGTCAAGACGTTAGCTGAAGTTGTAGCCATGTGAAAACTTAGTTATGAGCATGCAGATCTACTTCAGCTGCTGGCAAAATGGTATTGGTTATGGGATGGGGGTGGGGCTCTGAGTCACTTTCCACTGAACCCACTTTCTTGGTAGACGAATGCTTTCGTGGCCACAGGCTTCCCTGAGAGAAAAAGCAGAGATTGCGCTGTGCTTTGAAATCTAATCTCAGAGGTCACACACCATCACCTGTAGGTTAACTCTGATACAATGCGGGACGGGGGAGCACGAGAGCAGGGCAGAGAGAAGGCCAGGGCCATTAAGAGGTGTCTCGGAGACCAGTTGCCACGGCCTGGATATTCGTTCATACACTCGAGTGTTTTTATCGTGACGTATCATCACCTTTTTCAACAAGGGGTTATCGAATAGCTACCGCACACTCTGTTCTTGATGCTCGATAAATGCTGATTTCCAAGGCTTGCAAAACGGGAGGCGTGTGAGGGGTTGGAGCTGAGTGAGCGAGTGCAGGCATATCAGTGCTGAGGCAGGGGGAGAGGGCTGAGCAGGCAACTGGCAGAATCTGTGTCGAGTGCTTTGTGAACCCACGGGAGACTCCGAAACCCAGCATGGTTAGACTTGTTACAATAGAACCACGGTCGCTTTGGTGCTGAAAAGTGGGGGACAAACTATCAGGGTCCAGTAATTAGACCGTGGAAACGGTGAAGTGATTGTAGACGTGTGGTCCAGGAGAGAGGGGAAGCAGCGAGGGTGGAGACTGTATTTCGAATGAAGAACCACCGGTGGTGTTTTCCAAGGGGTTGAATGGAGAGTGCACACGCGCTAAGGCCCGAGCCGCGACATCACCCACGGTACCTTGCTCCAGGTGTCTTTGCACACTGGGCCCCCTTGTTCGAGAGTCTCTCCCTCAGACACCAGTTCCTCTCTGCCCTCAGATCTTCGGACAAAAATCATCTTCTCCATGAAGCCTCTCCCAATGAAGCAGCGATTTCTGTGCCGGACTCTCCGCCTTCGGCCTCACCCCTCCTGGTCTTCCGTCACCACGCTTATCACCAATTGAGACAGACTTTAGGTGTTCCATTGTCCGTTGTCTCCTAATCAGAAATTCGAGTTCGTGAAAAGTAGTAGTTTTGTGGGCTTTGGAAGCGTTTCCTTAGCACTAGGAACTGTGCATGGTAGGTACTCCACTCTGTTAAGAAAAAAGAATGATCTGTCAAAATAAAAAGACTTAAAGGGGCTGAGAGATGGCTAGTGGTTAAGATCACACACTGCAGCGAACTTCTGCCCTCCGGGGTCCTCCCATTGTGCTGTAAGCCTGTATTTAAGACCTCCTCCCCCCTTAAATAAATGACATTCAGCATTTAAAATTTAAAAAAAATATATATATTATATATATATAATTGAATGAATACTGTGAATGTAATCTATGAATACCACAAATGTGATTAATATCATGAGTGTAATTAATGAATATCATGAGTATAATTTAAAAAAATAAATAAATAAAGTCAAAAAAATAAAAAATAAATAAAAATAAATAAATTAAAAAAAATCACACACTGCTCTCACAGAGAGCATCTAGCATCTCACAACTGTCTCTAACTCCAGCTCTAGGGGGATCGGATGCCTCTGGCCTCTGTAGACACCTGCACACATTCGCACATATCCATGCCCCCTTTCTACCCACTATATACACACACAATTAAAAAAAATAAAACCTTAAGTATACAAATCAAACATGCATATGTGAGAAAAGAAAGGCAGTCGGATCTGGTTTGAGTAAGAACCAATGAAATCACCTTTTACGAAGACAGAAAAAAAAACAACAGGAACAATGGAAGGTAGGTTTTCAGTGGCTGGGGA
>CABHPQ010174515.1:30894-60570 GCA_902168405.1 Peromyscus aztecus
CATCTGTCAGGGATTATCTAGGTTAATTGTCATGGGAAGACCCAACCACTATCTATAGTGTTAGGTTTGAAACCTGGAACAAATGGCTGAGGTGACTATTTAACATATCAAAGCAGATAGGTGCTCCCTGAATCCCTCAGTCCCTACCTATTACAAGATCCTCCTGGATGGCACACCCAGCCCCCTTCCTCAATTCTTTAGCCCAGGGGCTGGACTGCCCTCCCCCCAACTGCTCTTCCCTATATAATCTACCATCTTGGTTACCTAGGCTCTTATCTACTCTCTTTTGAGCCTCCTGGTTGCTGTACCTGGTTCCCTGTAGTGTTTTGTTTTGTTTGTTTGTTTGTTTGTTTGTTTGTTTTTCACTCTTTGCTCTTTGGGGGCCCACCACCCAGCTCCCAAATAAATACAAGGAATCTTATTCTTACATATGAATGCCCCGCCTTAGCTTGGCTTGTTTCTTGTCAACTTTTCTTAACTTAAATCATCCCGTCTACCTTTTGCCTCCGGGCTTTTATCTTTCTCTAGTCTATATACCTTTATTTCCTTCTTACTCCATTGCTGATTGTGTAGCTGGATGGCTGTCCCCTGATGTCCTCCTCCCCTCCTTTTCTCATTCCTCAATCCTGCTTCTTCTTTCTGTAATTGTTCTCTCTGCCTGGCAGACTCACCTACCGCTCTCCTGCCTAGCTACTGGCCGTCCAGCTCTTTATTAGACCAATCAGGTGTTTTAGACAGGCAAAGTAACACAGCTTCATTGAGTTAAACAAATGCAACATAAAAGAATGCAACACGTCTTTACATCATTAAGCAAATATTCCACAGCATAAAAGAATGTAACACATCTTTAATATTCCACAGCAGTTCCCCTCTCTCTTCCTTCTCTCTTCCCCTCTCCCCCCTTCTCACATGGCTCAGGGTCATGTCCACCCTGGAATCTTCCAGAAGTCTCTGTCTCTGGCTACGCTCTCCCTTTTCTCTATAATAACCCTTCTCCTCCACCACCTAGGAGAAGTCATGTCCTTTCCCTTTCTTTTTTCTTTTTTCTTTTTTTTTCATTCACATGGTACTATCCACGAGCTGGGACCACCAGACTCAATAAAAAGAAGAGCTGTGTGCAAAAGTCCATCACTCTGCTTTTCCTCAGATGCAATAGGACCAGATGCTCTAGCTCCTGCCTCCATCCCTCCCCACGCTGATGGACCACGAATGCAGTAAACCCCCCCTTCTGCTTCTGGCAGGTGTACTGTCCCAGCAAAGTGTAACGGAACAACACACAGGATGATCTAAGAGTCGACCTGCTCATGAGCACACAGATCAGCACACGACCTGCTCATGAGCACACAGATCATCAGCACACGCTCTCTACCAGCACTGTGAAAGACGTACGGGGAAACTGTGTCATTTCAGTGGGACCCGTTCTGCTCAACAATGCAGTGACCAGAAGCAAAGCAGAGGCTCAGCTCCTGGAGACGGGGCTCCTGACAGCGATGCTCTTCGTGTTCCCATTAGTCAGAGGCCAAATATCAAGTGCCACCACTTCCCATGGCAGGTGCTTGTGACACTTCAGTGTCTGTAACCGTTGAACAGGATGGTTTCTGAGACACCGCTGACAAAAGCAGAATTGCCAGGCAATCTAAATGTGTATCAAGCACATCATTGAGGATTGATGTCCGTCCTTACTGCAAATCAGTACATAGTAGTTCTATGAGCAAGGTGGACCTGTCCTGTCCACCCTGATGGGGTGGGGAGTGATTTACAGAACACTGTGTTAAGTAAAAACAAAAACAAAAACAAAAACAAAAACAAAAAACAAAAAAAACAAAACTAGTTATTACCTTCAAGTTGCTTTCACCAAAGGGAAAAACTAAATTATGCATTTATGCATCTGGAAGGATCTACACTATGCTTTTAGCAGCAGGTGTATTTGCAAGGGATTGTGGGATGGTAGACTGGGATGTAAGGCAAGATAATTTTTTAAAACTACATAGAACATTAGTGGCTATAACAAGAACTCATTTTGTGTTTCTTAATTAATTCAACAATTATTTGTAATGTTAAATAGAATTTATTCATGCACTGGTCTCTGGCAAAGTTATGCCACAGATACCTATTTGTCTCAGGGTGGTTTAGAGTTATTGTAGCATGAATTCAAAACAAAGACTATGGAGTTTTTGACATTCAAAGGAAATGTTTGGGGTCTGAGGAGACGGCTCATTCGGCAAAGTGCTCATTGTGTAAGCCTTAACACCTGTGTGAAAGCCAGGCATGGCAACAGGTATCAGTAATCCCAGCTCTGGGGAGGCAGAGGCAGGAGGCTCCCTGGGGCTTGCTGGCTAGCAAGTATAGCTGAATTGGTAAGCTCCAGGTTTAATGAGAGACCCTGTCTCAATAATAATAATAATAATAATAATAATAACAACAACAACAACAACAATAGAAGAAGAGAGATTGATAAAGATACACAACATGGATTTCTAGCCTTCATATGCATTTATGCTCATGTGCACGAACATTCATGCACATATGTACAAACACAAACATGTATACACATGAATACATGTACACATACACACGTGCACACAAAAGAAATGCATGGGAGTACTCACCTATAATCCCAGCACTCAGGAGATGAAGGCAGAAAATTTGATAATTCAAGACCTGAACTACATAGCCAAACTTTGTCTCAAATTAAAAAAGAAAGAATCAAGGCAATAAACTTGAAAGCCAGTGTGAGCTCCTTTACCTGTCACTGTGTATCAGAGTCAAGCCTGGAAGACATTGGCCTACAGCCCCCTCCACCCTTACCAATGCTGGGGAAAAGCCCTTCCACCTGTAGACTAAAACGGAGGGAAAAGCTGGGCATGGAGGTACACACCTTTAATCCCTCACTCAGGAGGCAGAGGCAGGTGGATCTCTGAGAGTTCTGAAACCAGCTTGGTCTACATAACAAGTCCCAGGCCAGCCAGGCTACATAGTAAGACCCTGACTCAAAAAAAAAAAAAAAAAAAAAAGCAACAAAATGAGAAGGAAAAGGAAGATGGAGGAAGGAAGCAGAGACAATAGGTCAGGCCAGAACTCAGGATGATGTTAGGATGTTTTAGAAACATCCGGTCTGGCTTGTGGAAGCCAAAGGATATAGCGAGGAGAGAGTGGGTGATTTCTCCAAGGAGACTGTAGCCTTCCAGATTGGGGACATGATCACCATGGTTCAGGGACAATGGTGTATGAATAATGGAAGGTAATATAAGATGACTCCATGGCTATGCTTCCTGTTTCTCATAACCTGAGGAGCCCTGATGCCTCTGAAGAGGGGGGACTGCTTCTGAAGAGACACGTGACCCAGCAAACACCTAGTAGAAGAGGCCACAGGATGCCAGGACAAACGGCCAGGAGGAAGTCCGCACATCACGGCTTCTGAGAAGCCACACAGAACCACGCCTGCTCAGTGATCTCCCAGTCCCGAAGGCCCGCCTGGCCAGACATACCAGAGCACAGAGTTCACACCATCACTCAGAGCATGGAGACTCCATCCAGGGGAAGCAGGAAAAGGGTCCACTCTGAAGATGATAGGTGTCCCAGGGGCTGAATTATGTCGAGAAATTGTCTTTTTTTTTTTTTCTTAATAACAATCCAGGTATGACACCCAGTTGAAGAGACTGAACACTTAAATGGGAAAGAGAGTGTCTAGACCAGAAGAAATGAGAACATTGTTTCTTGGCAAATCTAAATTTTCCTGCCTCAGGGGAAGAAACTTGTGCAGAACTCAGAGCTGTTTTGGAGACAACAGAAGCTACGTTTTCTTCGCACATCTTAGTTGTGGTGAGAGAATCTTGTGACTCACAGTACTTGTGTTTCCAAAATATCCCTTTGACTCAAAAATCACAGCCACTCTTTGAAGGATATTTCAGGAGGCAGCCCTATTTATTTTATTTTATTTTATTTTGGGGGGTTTCTATAGCAGCCATTTTAAAGGAAGACAATCTGCTTTATGTCTTGTTTTTTAGTCCATCTGTGGTTTGGATCCCCCTACTACTTACATCCTTTTGGGGAGAGGTGGCCCAGGCTGGCCTCAAGCTCTGCACGCTCCTGCTCCAGCCTTCAATCCTGGGATTTACACGCATGCAGCACTGTGCTCAGTATGGACGGACTTCTTTGTTTTGAGCTGTCAGACTGGCTCCTGTTGGGAAAAAGCATTAATATGTATATATGTATACCACATTAGTCAGCTCCCCATCATTCTAATGCAATGTGTGAGATAATCAACTTATAAAAAGAAAGGGGTTATTTCTGCCTCGTGGTTTGGAGCCCATGCTCAGCTGAACCCACTGTTTTTAACACTCTGGTGGGGGCATCTAATGGCGGGGTGAGGGTGGGCAATGGAGCAAACCCACTCACTTCATTACCAGGAAGAAAAAGAGAGGAGAAGAAGGAGGAGGAAGAGCCAGCAGCCAGGGTCTCACAGAACCCTTCAAGGATACATATCCAAACACCCAAAGACACCCACCCCCAGGCTCCATTGTTGCCTCCTCCCCCATATTACCTCAAGTAAGACTTTGCCTTTAATGGAGGGCCCAGTGGGAGACATTCGAGATGGAAATTCGTGTGTGTGTGTGTGTGTGTGTGTGTGTGCACATTTACAAACAGATTTTGAGACAGAATTTGATCTATATTAAAATAAATACAATAGTGTTGGAATTTTAAATGCTTTTTGAAGCAGGAGGTAAAAAGATAAGAACGGAGTTAAACTGAATTACTCAGAGCTAAGACAGAAGTGAATTAAAACGACGTTAAAGTGAATTACCTCAGAGCTGAGACAGAAGCGTTCAGCCTGGCAACTCAGATGATACAGGGTCTGGCTCTCAAGGCACGAGATGAGCTCACAAGTTTCCTATCCACTCATCAGTAAGTGTGACTTTGAACTGGGGATTTGACCTCCTTGAGTTTCAATTTCCTCACCAGAAAATGGAGATAACAGCATGTAATCCAGCATCCCACAGAGCCTCCGTGACCGAGGATGCCACTGGAAGCAGGTGGGAGCATTGTTCAACAATGATACAGTGACTGTGTCGTCACCATGCTTCAGGAGGTGACAGGTGGAGCCAGCTCCAGGGGCCTCTTGCAAGATCCCTGACTTGTTCCCTTCAAAACTCTAACTAATCTGTGGCACTGAGGTGTCTCTAAAATGCGTGGGCACTCTGGAAAGACTGAACGACACAGCCACGAAATAAAGCACATGATTCAGTGGAACTTGGTCAGCAGCTTCTGCTCTTGTCTTTCACCAGCCTGGTTCCTCACCTTGTTTCCTAAGATGAGCTAGGAAGAGTCAAGACAAACGCGTCAGCCTTTATTGAGTGTCACAGTATCCGTAGCTGACAGACATCGTTCCGTTTAATATTCACAGTGAAATGAGGACTGTTCTGCTTTGCACATGGGGAAACTAAGGCCTGAAGAGGCTTGGTCAAGACTGCAGAGGTGTGGAGTACAGCTGACAAGCATTGATTTTCTTCTACGACACTGCCTGCCCCAATGCCAAGTGTCCGTCACTCAGGCGAGTCTAGGAAGACTCAGGCAGCATTCTTGACTATAAAATCCCAGATGTGTATCAGCCAGCTTTTCTCACCTCTTTCAACACTGATTAGTAACAAAGACATTTTAATTGATTCATTTTCCCTTTCTGCCTTCTCTTGTTTGGATTCCCTCTTGTATCTGAATGAACAATGGCCAACAAGACATGACATGGATAAAAAGGACAATGGGAAGAAGCCGGGGACTTTCCTCCAAATAGACAGCGGTTCCCGAGTCTCCAACAGTGACGACATCATGACAGGCTGAATCTGAGACTACCCGAGAGCCTCCATGGCAAGTTGTTCTCAAGTGGGGGTCCTAAGACCCCTAGTCTTCCTCAAAGGAGTAAGGCAATTGGCAGTCACAACTTACTTTCAGTATTTAACAAGTACTGCATCCAGAATGTTGCATAATGGTGAGCCGCTAACATGAATGTCCGAACGGCTTGGCTTTGGGCTGGAGTTTAAGACACACTGCAGGAACTCAGTACCACTTGCTTCAACGTGGCAAAGATCAGAGCGAAATCAATGTTAAGTGTTCATTGACCCCTTCCCCTGTACTGGGCGCTCTGGGTCATCCCTCTCTATACACAAAACAACCCAGCAAGCAAGACCCCTTTCATCAATGAGGAAACGGAGGCACAGAGTTCCAATCTGAGAGGGTTGTTGTAGAGCGAAGAGTTGGTGACTGTGGTGTAGTTCAAGCAGTCTTGTGAACCAAAGGGAAAGGATAGAAATCGGGGGAATGGTTACCACCAGGGAAATGGAAGGGCTTATTTAACGGGATAAATCCACTGAGTCGATTTGATGGTTAAAGGAATTTATTTGGGGGTTAACTCACAACCAGAATAAAGGAGTTGGTCGCAGAATCCAGGAGGGGTGGAGCACGGTCCAACACGGTTCTCTGGAGAGCTCTGCCTTGATCTGCACCAGCATCCAAGACCACAAGGTAGAGAAGAGAGGGGCGCATATGTGCATCCCAGGTCTTAGGGGTCCCTGGCAGCCACGCTCAAGGAGCAGGTACCTAGCAGCTGCCTGCTGCCTCTCTAGGGGCGGTGCTTCAGGGCATGGCACAAACAACCACCCACTACACTTACTGTTGGAAATTTTTAGAGCCGCTAGCATTTTGTTTCTTGAGCTGGATGGCGATTGTACAGGTGTTCATGTCATAAAAACGTACTGGGCTTTGCGTAGGGTTTGAGCACACTGGAAAAAAGTGAAGAGGCCGGGAGGGGGTTAGTGAGAGGAGGAGGAGAACAGGAGAGAGAAGGAGAGGTGACGGTGTGACAGTGTGACTCCCCTGTGGCCAAGCACTTTTGTGGCATAAGGGACTATGTTTTCAAAATCCAGGGCAGAGTCTGCAATTTCTGTTTGTCATGTGAGCAAACTCCCGAATTAAGCGTGATTAAATGGCTGGGTATGGTGGCACACACCTTTAGTCCCATCATTGGAGAAGCAGAGGCAGACTGTGCCTCAAACTGTGAGTCTGAGGCCAGCTTGGTCCACAGAACAAGTTTCCAGGACAGCCAGGGCTGTTACACAGAGAAACAAACCCTGTCTTTAAATAAAAAGAAAAAAAAAGGTGATTAAACAGTATCACATTTAAAGCAAAACCAAGGTGAGTTACCCTGTGCGTCTTGCTCACCTGCCAGTGTATAGGCCAGCGCGATCCCTTTAGGCCTCCATGGGGCCAAGATAAACTAAAAGTGTGAAGCCCTTCCCTGAACCAGGCAGTTATCATCCCTGCAGGGTCCAGTAAGGGCGAGGGAGGGTCCAAGACTTGATGGCACCAGAGAAGGGGACCAATCTGAAGACAGCCAAGTGTCCTGCTTGTAGGCCAGAACGTCTAAGGTCCCGGCAGGTCTGGAGAACGGTAACACAGCCTGCGAGTCATCCAAACCGGCAGATGTAGGGCCTCTTGGATTGGTGACCCTTCCCTTGAAGCCACTGGAGGTCCATTTCAGGTAGGCAGAGGTGTCCCTTGGTGGCTGTTTATCCCCAGCTGCAGTAAAGGGAGAGCCAGCTCGTGTGCTCACAGTGACCTTGGTGAAATGCTGCCAGGCACATACTGAGCTGGTGCCGACGGGCAGGGAGCATGAGGAAAAGATAAGAGACGTGTTAACACATAAAGTAAAGCGCCGCTCGGAGACGGCACATGATGCTAAGAGTTTGTAGCAGGCAGGAAGCTTGGGGTGTGGCTCCATGGTGGAGTGCCTGCTTCCCATGGACAAGGCCCTAGGCACTGATACAGGAATTGTTAGTCGAGCCCGGGTCTACCGAGGCAGGCTGGACAACTCATCCTCAAAAGACCAATTCAGCATAGAAGAGATTGAGAAAAGCAGCAAAAAAGAAATCTATGCACCGTGGTCACTGGGAAGAGGAACAAGGGAGTGTTGTGAGTACTCTAAGTCCGTCTCCAGGGTCCTCCAGGTTTAAGTAGAGGGTGAGGGATAACGCGCCACTAAACATCCCTGATCCAAGCGTGTTCCCACCCATCATCATCTCCGCTCCAGTCTGTCCAGCAAGGTGAAGGTGGTCGATGAGTTGTTGGAACTGTGTCGATCTGTGACAGACAAGTTCCTCTTCTTGCTGGAACCGGACTTCAGCCTTTTCCTTCTCCCAGCGTGAGACTCCTGGAGAAATTCTCGTCTCCTGGGGTCCATTGTCTCAATATTCTGCTAGTCAAAAGGGAGACGCATGATGACTTTTTATTTAGAATATTAGTACAATAAGCTACAAGACAAAGCAGTGGCCCCCTCACCCAACCTAGGACTCCCATGCTCAGAACATTGCCTTTCATCTGAACTGTGACCTCTGAGAATACCACACCTTAGAAGCCAGAGAACGATTGCGTCTTCAGCATGAGAATTACAGACTCTTACAGTTCTTAGGAAAAACTCAGACCCTTTCCCAGAGCCTCAGGCCAGCTCTCCCAAGCAACCTGAATTCGTGAATCAACTTCACGGGAGCCCACCATCTGGGAAAATGTGTCCCACTGGAAGCATGACATGGTTCCTTTGATACAAACGTCAGGACATCTCTGGGATACCGGCCTCAGGAGTCTGGGTTCAGATCATTTGGCTTGCCTCTCATCCTGGGAAATCTGGCACCTACTATGTGTGCAAGCATCACTTCCTGGTGGAACCAGCCTCTATAATCCTTCTAGTCCATCTCAATGGATAATGTCAACAAAGTAAGGAACGGCAGGACTGTTGTGCAGAGGGACAAAGGGAACAGAGGGAGTTGAACATCTTGAATTTGCTCAACTCTTGGCCAGGGGACCACACTCTCAGAGCCTCAGAAGGAACCGAATAACTGAATAGAATTATATCATGGAAGTAAGGAGGAAGGCATTTTGGAAGAATTAAATTTGAGGGATGAATAGGAGTTATTAGATTTAAAAAAAAAAAAAAAGCTACTCCCAGAAAGGGGAAAAACACAGAGAAGCCAGAAACACCGTGTGGGACGTCCCAGCTTAGCAAGATAGGTCTGCTACATCTCGCAGGCCAGTCAACAGATGGACAGGACCGGAGCCCCAAGGAATAGCGCTGACTAACCACACAAGCTCTACTTAATGGTGGGGGCAGGGAGCGGTCTACCCATGTGGAGGAGGAGACTCTCCCAACCCCTAACTCCAAGTACTGTAGGGACAGCCGGGTCTCCTCCCTGTCTTTGGCAGTCTGAACAGTGGGTGTTCGTTCACAGGGGACCCTCTTCCCCTCTGAGTGAGGCTCTGGTCCATCTTTCCCCACATGGCTCCTCTGAGGCAGGTGAATAGGTTTCTGTGTTGACGAAAGCCCTTGAGTCCCCCGGCCTGGGAGAAACTAGGTCAGTTTAATGACACTGATGTCACACAGCTAGCTTCCTTAATGGGAGCCTTGATGGAGGGTGCGGTGGAGCAAGGCGGGGCAGGGTGTGGAGCTGAGGTCACCCTGCAGATCTGCAGGCCACTAACAGGGTTCAGAAGAAAGGTGGGTCCGTAGCCGGTGGCTGCCCCAAGGCCTTTGAAGTTTTATTTGCTGCGTTTCTTTATGTCACATAGGGCAGTAAACTGTACCTGGAGGCTGCTGTCCTTTGCTGTACAGGCAAGGGCGGTGGCTTTCACACTAATGGTGTCACAGTAGGTGAATCCAGGGAGCAGAGCGTGAAGGGAACTCATGTGGGGCCCTGACCTGGCAGCCATCAGCTCTCGACCCCAATGCTTACCTCTCAGGGTTCTCAGCTGCCATAACAAATGCCTCTCTGGAGCCAAGTCATTCTCTTAAGGGTGACTGGGTCAGGCTGTGGCATGCCCGAGATCTTGCCATGGTGAGGAAGAGAGAGAGGTGGTCAGAGGGTGAACGTATCATGTTCTTAACAATGACACCCGTGTCCACACAGCATTGGGATGGGGGCGGCTGTGACTTGCCGGGGTGCTGTTTGCTTCCCTGCTCTCAAGAGGTCACTTTTGAACACCTCTTCATGGATCAGCTCCCTTGGAGTGGAGACACCAGATGCTGCGCAGGGTCCTGATTCCACAGGCCCTGGGTGGAGCCAGCCCTTTGTGGAAAGGCATTCAGCCGAGGCCGATGAACTCTCTGATGCTGCCCGAAGGTCTACACACCCAGAAGGGACTTGAGTGAGGATTGGGCACCCACAGCTTGCTACTCATTGTCCTCGGCCACCCAGGAGGGTCACCTGATGGGAGCTGGCTGGAGCCACAAACCACCAGACCTTGAGAAGTGGGGCCTACATCTTAACCATCACTACAGAGAATTTACACACTATACCTTAGGGTGCCTTAGGGTTTCTATGGCTGTGATGAAATGCCAGGACCAAAGGAACTTGGGGAGGAAAGGGTTTATAATGGCTTACACTTCCGTATCACTGTTCATCAAAGGAAGTCAGGACAGGAGCTCAAATAGGGCAGGAGGCAGGAGCTGATGCTTACTGACTTGCTTAGCATGGCTTGCTCGGTCTGCTTTCTATAGAAGCCAGGACCACCACCAGCCCAGGGATGGCACCAATCACAATGGGCTGGGCCATCCTCCGTCAATCACTAATTAAGAAAATGCGCTACAGCTGGATGTTATGGAGACATTTTCTCAGCTGAGGTTCCCTCCTTTGAGATGACTCTAGCTTGTGTTACACTGATGTAAAACCAGCCAGGACAGCGCTGCAGGAGCTCTGGTCTCTAGGCTGCATCATTTACACTTTATCATCTAGCCTCTGCCTTCTTGGGGAAGGCTGCATTGGCCTCAGTGGGTCTGTGGACTTGATTATCTTGCGGATTCTGTAGCTTCCAGGTCTGGTTCTGGTAACAGGGCTGGGGTTCCTCTTTTACAACTCGAACTTGGGCATTTGTATAGATCAAAGCACAGTAGCAATTCCCCTGAAGAGGCTTGTTGGATCAGCTTCCTCCTGCTCCTAGATGCTATCGCAAACAGTCGATCAGAATGACTCCTTTATTACCTCACTCTGGAGAACAGGAGTCCGAACGGTCTCCAGCAGGGAATCCGTTTCCTAGCCTCTCCAGTTTCTAGAGGCCACCTGCATTGCTTGGCTTGCAGCCCCTTCCACCCTCTTCAAAACCACCAGCGTCACATCATCACACTCTGTCGCTGACTTTTCAGCATACCCAGAGGTTGTGCTGTGTCCCCAGAAAACAGGACACTCTTCCCATCTCATGATTTTTTTTTCTCCTTCTCCTCTTTTAAGATGGGTCTATATAGCGCAGGCTAGCCTGGAACTCATGACCTTGACTTTCTGAACCTCTTGTCTCCACCCCACCCAACCCCCAGTGTTGAGATAATAGATTATTATCCATCCATCATGAATGGAACCCAGCGTTTCTTGGACAACAGGCAAGGAAGTCCTCTGTCGTCTGAGCTTCAACCCCAACAACCCTCCCCTTTCACCTCCTAAGATCATGGTTCTAGAGATTCTGACTTGGACATCTTTGGGGAGCCATGATTCGGCCTCTCAGTCATTTCCTATTTAAATGAAAGCGGCAATCTTGTGCTTTGCATCTTGTACATATGCACCCAGAGATGTGGCCATCTTCCTGCTTGTTTGGTTGGACCAGTGCAAGAACTCGACAGTTTTCACAGGATCAAAAAGACCCCTGTCTGGGATTGTAGCCAGTCTTCTGAGCAGGCAGGGCCTGTGAGTCTGCATTTATAAGAAGTTGCCCATTGGTTCCGATGTCCTAACTCCAGAACAACAGTATGAAAACTGCCTGCCCAGTGGAAAGAGGGTGGCTTTCAAAATCAGGCCGACCAAGGCTTGGAAACTGCTGTTTTTGAGAAATGAGGGACTCTGGGACTCAGTTTTCTCTTTTGTAAAAGGTCCTTGTGAGGATTAAATGATTCAAGACGGAGCACAGTGTCTATGCACAGCAGTTCCAGCACATTGATCTGTATGTGGCAGCTGATTGGCTCCTCATGGACCTCAGACTGTTATGTGATTGGGTGGGTGGTCTTGCAGTGGCAGGAAGAGCCCCTCTATGAATTCAGTTGCATCCCCTCAAATTCGTGTATTTAAGCTCTAGCCCCCAGTACTTCAGAATATGGCCTTATTTGAAAATGTAGCCCTTGCAGATACGATTTGTTAAGACAAGTTCTCGAAAGCGCGTCTAATTCAATGACTGTGTCGGTATAAGATGGGAAAATTCAGACAGAGGATCACACAGGGGGGAAGGAAGTGTGGAGACACAGGGAAGACATCATCAACGAACCAAGAAGTTTCTAGAAGCCGAAAGTGAGGCCTGGCCCACACCCCTCCCACGCACCTTTGGGGAAGTACCGTCCTGACAGTAAGTACATTTACTTTTGGACTTCCAACCCCACAGCTGTGAGAATGTATTTCTCTGCTTTAAGGCCAGTTTGTGATAATTTGTCGTGGTGGCCGTGGGAAATTAATCCAGCCACCATCGAAGACATTTCCTTGTTTCTTCATTAGTTCCTGGAATATCTCTACCCCTGAACCCCGAGATGCTCAAAAGCAGGGAGGGACTGCTCTGGGAGCCAAGAGCAGGCCCGGTACCCCTCATCCCAGCAAGCCACCGAGGTCTCCAGTCACCTTCCTGATGATGCTTGGGAGCACAGCTTCCTCCGCTTCTAGAGAGCCAGGAGGCCCAGGGCTGGGTGCCATCAACTCCCCAGTGAGCTCCTTCTTATATTCAAGAAAGCCCTCATTGGGAGATGGAAGTGTCCTGAGGGCTGGGAAGCAGGGATTGGGTTGTGTTTCTGCAGTGTGTGGTGTGTCTAACCCAGTGGTTGGCACGCTGGGAAGAGCCTGATAGCAAGTCTTTTTGGGCTTTACTAGCTATATAAACTATCATATCCACTCCTCTCTACTGTCTTCATTAAAAGCAGCTACAGGTAATGCATTTTTTAAATGAATTCAAGTGTCTCAATAAAACTTTATTTATAAGAACAAGTAATAGGCTGGAATTTTCACTAGTCTTGTTTTAGTCACACCTCCTGACCTTCACTAAAGGGACACATTTTTGTTTTCTTTTCTTTTCTTTCTCTCTCTCTCCTTTCTTCTTTCTTTCTTTCTTTCTTTCTTTCTTTCTTTCTTTCTTTCTTTCTTTCTTTCTTTCTTTCCTTTCTTTCTTTCTTTCTTTCTTTCTTTCTTTCTTTCTTTCTTTCTTTCTTTCTTTCGTTATTTAAGTTCAGTTTCTCACAGACTCATTAATACTTTTCAGGCTCTCGTAGGATGGGAGCTGGGGGTGAGGGGGTAGAGGAGGGGTAGGCAAGGGGTAGGGGATGGGGCCACTTCTTACTTACAGGAAGGATTTCTGCTCAGAAAGGCAAGTAGTTTGAGAGGGTCTTTAGTCTACAGAGACAATGTAATGTCCTTGGCTCCCAGCAAGCAGCTCGCGCAGCATTCAGTCCTCACACACAGCTCAGGGTCAGCGTTCTGAGGTGAGTGAATAAAGGGTTAACTGCCAAGCCCCACACTGAAGCCTTAGCACCAGCCACCCTCGGAATAACAACCTTGGTCTGGATGAACATTCAGAAAATAAGCCCTCAGGAAAGCAATCTGCAATAAAAGATGCTATTTGCACCTCACCCCAACCTACCCCTCCCCTTTTAAGTCAAGTATGAAACTAGCCCAGAGACCTGTGGAGCTAGAAATGATGAGTCAGACATTTAACCAAAGGAGTTCTCTCTGTCTCTCTTTGTCTCTCTGTCTCTCTCTGTCTCTCTCTGTCTCTCTCTCTCTCTCTCTCTCTCTCTTTCTCTCTCTCTCTTTCTCTCTCTCTCACCCCCCGACTCCCCCACCTGCAGCAGTGACTCCTGGGAAGGCTGGGGTGTGTGAATAATTCTTGTTCTACCCCCTGCCCCCAACATACACCTTCAGCAGCCCCTCCTGAAGAAGGTTGGGGTGTGTGGACAGACCACATGCACGGGGGAGGAGGATCATATAGACATTCATCTGAATTAATGAAGGAGGCACAGCTGCCCACAGCGTTGGCACCGGCTACGGGCACTGCATTCCTTAGAGCTTTTATTAACTGTGTAAGTCAGACTTCGCCCCTCCTTAAAGTAATGCCTCACACCTTTTAAGTGTTCAGAGCCAGAAGCTTAGAGAAAGGGAGGACCCCGTGCTGGGTCCTGCAGGGCCTGAGGCATAGCAGGCCAACGGAGACATTCTAATCCCTCCATTTCTGCCTGCTAGATGTAGTCTTCAAACATGAATGCTGGAGTATAGAGAGATTATATTATGTTCTTTATTGTATATTATAATATATTATATAATATTATATTTTAATTTATTATAAATGTCATAATGTATTACACCATAGTCTATCACAGCCTTACCTTGACTCTGTGAGGGGATGCTATTCTCCCCGTTTTACATAGGAAGGGACTGAGGCTCAGAGAGTTGACTTGATGTTAGGAGGTGACAGAAACAATACCAGAATCCGTCTGTCTCATTGCTCAGGGCACAATCCCTCTGGTTGCACCAGCTGGAGACTATTTCCACTCTGTTCTGGATCAGCTCATGAGCAACTAGAGAAGTTCGAGGGAACATGGTTTTTTTTGGGGGGAGAGGGTTTACCTTTCTCCTGAGTAATATGTCGGGGTCCAAATTAAATCCAAGGGTGACAGTTGACACTACCCTGACATGAATCTGGTCTGTTGGCCCCTCAGCAGAGTGGAGCTGTGGGATCGCACTGGGCAGCCAGGTGGAGCTTGTTGGTGATGCTCTGGGTGGGCACATGCAGGGAAGGCTCATCTACGGTATCAACCGCACTGTTGTGATGGGAGACAGACTCACATGGTTTCATCACCCGGGACTGGGAGGTAAACAGGCTCCTAGTACATATGTCCCTCTGATTTCACTCACTGCTTCCGGTGCCTATGCCCAGATGGACATGGGGACAGTGCATTTACTTGGATTGAAATGCAGTCAAATAGGGAGAATTCAAGAATGAAGCTCTTCGGTATACACTGCGATCATAAAGATCCTCATTCTTGGGGCTGGAGAGATGGCTCAGTGGTTAAGGGCACTGACTGGTCTCCCAGAGGACCTGGGTTCAAGTCCCAGCACCCACATGGCAGCTCACAACTGTCTGTAACTCCAAAATCTGACACCTTCACACAGTCTATATACATGCAGCAAAACACCAATGCAAATAAAATAAAAATAAGTAAATTATATATATATATATATATAAAAGATCCACATTCTTAGAACCAAAGTTATAGATAATAGGTCCCCTGCTCACGTAAGTTTTTCCAGTGACACAGTAAGCCAAATCAAGCTGAACTGAAAAAGTATAACAATAGGTATATTAAGCATAGCAACTCCCAGGTGGGTTCTGCAGTCCCAGAGAAGGAGGCCAGAGAAGTCGCAAGCCTGAACTAAAGCAGAGAGATTTTATACATTGTAGGCCAGGGGTGATGATGTGTCTGCCACAAGCTGGGTTTGTGCCCAAGTATGGTCAACAGCTGAGTGCTTATGTGGGGATTTGGGCAGATGGTAGCATGGGGGGGGAGCTGCAACAGCCTCCAAGAATATGGAACTGGGCTTTTGGGCACCTTTCCTTTGTTCAGAGACTCTCTGAGCAGGCAGGGTTTGGAGAGAGAGAGAGAGAGAGAGAGAGAGAGAGAGAGAGAGAGAGAGAGAGAGAGAGAGAGAGAGAACCGGGGCTTTCAGGACTATGCAGAGTGGAGCTGAAGGCTCCAACTGAACAATAGACCCTTGCAAAACTTGCCCCAGTTCTCAGCACCTTCCTGTCCCCAAGTCCTTTGCAATGTGACTTTATACCTCAGCAAAGATGGAGTCTGTTCCCTTGCTTCTCTAATTTCTGCTGGACTGTGACTTTCTTTAGCCAATAATAGAATGTACCAGAAATGATGGCGTGCAAATTGTTATGACTTTCATACTTCTGCTTGCTCAATAGGAATGGGTATGGGAGTAGGGCACGTTAGAGTGTACTTTGTACTTTCTGTTCAATTGTGAGTGTGTGAGTGTGTGTGTGTGTGCTTACATAGTTTATCTAGAAAAGGATGGGATTGCAAGACTGTGCATGTGTTATATTAGATGCGAAGGAAGAAGACTCTTGGGAATGGAAGGGAGACTAAGGGAGAGGACATAGGCGTGAGCTGGCATGAACTGCTGGACTTCCCTTTTGTTCTTTTTCTTTCTTTGTTTCATTGAGGTTTATTTTTGTTTGTTTGAGGTATTTTGTTTTGGGTTTTTTTTTCCCTACCTTGGCTGACCTCACACACGTCAATCCTCCTGCTTCAATTTCTCAAGTGCTGGGTTACAGGTACATGCCACCATGCCCAGGCAAAGCAGAACCTCCCTAAAGATAATATGATCAGAGATTTCACTTAGAGATCATGTGAATGTATTGTGCAATTACATGATTGAAATGTTTGGGGAGTGGGGAGGGAGAGAGAGAGAGAAGAGGGAGTGTGTGTATGAGTGTATGATATGTATACATGTGTGTGGATGTGCATACTTGTGTATGTGAGGCCAGAAGTCACTTCAGGTATCATTCTTCAGATGTCACCCACCTTGTTTTTTGAGACAGTGTCTCTCACTGGGACTAGGGATTACAGGTGTGTGCTCCTATGCCTACCTCTGGCTCAGGTTTTAAATAGCAGTTCTTCCTCACACATTTCATAGCCAACAAGATAGGAAATACATTCATTTAGGCACCAAAATATCAAGTTTCCAGATCCAGCTTTGCCAAGTGACTTTGGCTACATCCCCTCCCTCCTTGAGTCTTGGTTGTTGTACTGGTAGAGTTCCATATTGACATTTCACAGCACATATGTAAGACATAGGAAGTCTTTATGAGTGGTAACATTTTACATCACTCACAGGGGATTGTGAGCATCAGTAACCAGAAAACCCGCCATTCCCATAACCAGAGATCCCTCAGCAGAGCAAGTGGTAGGTTGGTTTGTTGGTAGGTTGGCTGGCTGGCTGGCTGGCTGGCTGGCTGGTTGGTTGGTTGACTGGCTGGCTGATTGGTTGGCTGGTTGGTTGGTTGGTTGGTTGGCTGGCTGGCTGGCTGGCTGGTTGGTTGGTTAGTTTTCCTACACTGCCTCACAGAGCTGAGAGACAAGACAGACTGGACTAACAAAATGGTCACTTTAGCTGGTGTGAGAGCCAGGTACAGCCAGGCTACCCACATATACAGGGTAACAAGCATCAGTGGGTGGTCTTCAAAGGCAGCTGGCGTTTTTCACAGTTTTAGGGAAAAGGAGAGGGTGAATCCACATGTGAGGGTGATAGCATGGGAGCCAGTCTGCCTGGCCTTCTTCCCATAAGGCCCCTCCTTCCTTCATAGCCAAGCCACAATCACAAGTCTAGCAAATACACGGTGGTCTTGTGACTGATCTAGCAAATCAATCACAGTCTAGCAAAATACAAGGTGGTTTTCCTTCCTGGTCATTTTTTATTGACTGATGAAAAATATACCTTTGTCTCTGACCTAGCAGTATCCATTCCCAAGACTTAGTTAGGATTCTTCATTGCTATCACTGTAGTCTGTTTTTGGAATAACTGAGTGGTGACCCTGCCAGATCCTGTAACCAGCTCTTCAGCCACAGCGGCACCTGTTCCTTAGTGTTGCTGACAACATGTTCCTGCTCTATCCTCGCCTAGCCCCCCCTTAGCCCCTCCCACACCTTGCCAAGCCAATTCCTTTAAAGCAGTTGCTCCATCACATAGACTGCCGCCCTTCCCCCAGTGTTCCCCGAGGAGTTTGACTAATGTATTAATGTATTGCCTTAAACCCAACTGAGGACAGTAAAAAAGCCTAACCGGGGAAACGTTTCGAAGTCTAGCTAGCAGCCAGTTGCAGAGTTAGGACACTGTAAGATATGCAGCACAGAGCAGAGTGCCAAGGCAATACCCAGACCCTGGCCACGGCTCAGCCTGATGTCACTGGGCCATTCGTTCCTGCCCTGACTCATCATGCATTGTGATCTCATAGACTCACAAAGAGTTTCGAGGCCAGGGCCACAAATACCCAGGCATTGCCTTAGCTGTTGACAAAGATTTTCTCTTGATATTCAGAACTCTAAGTGAGAACAGTGATGGAGAAACTTAATTTTGAAAAGAGTACTTTTGATGCCAAATGCCAGCCTAATGAAGGATTCTACAGTGAGTTCTTTAAATGAGGCACTGTCTTTAGCGATCCTTCCCAGGGTTTTTGAAGACTTAAGAAGAATCAAACTCAGTGGATAGGTCCCTTGTCCTTGGCTGGTGACACATACCGGGTATCTCCTGAAGCTTCAAGCACTGTGTGTGTTTGAGCCAGAAGTGCTGTTGGGAGTTCAGTCTATAAACTGCTAGCCACACAGGCATGAGGACCTGAACTTGATCTACAGCAGCCAGTAAAACTCTAGGCATGAAGGCAGACACCTGTAATCCCAGTGCCATGGAGACAGGGTGGTCTGAGGATTGCTGACCAGACAGCCTGTCCCTACTTGGGAACCCCAGGTCTCAGGGAGAAAGCCTGACTGCAAAAGCTGGCTGGTACCTGAAGAATGACACTCAAACTTGACCCCTGGCCTTCACATGCCTGCACAGACACAAGCATTTATACTTCACACACGTGAACAAGCATGCACACACGTGTACAAAACAACAAAAACAAAGAAAATGTGGTCCCTTCCAGTTAGCAAGCTTGGAGGTCATGGGAGGTCATTGACGATGACCTCCTGCTACCCCTCACACTCCACCCCTGCTGCTCGGCTTTGGACCTCACCTCCTGCATCCCTAGTAACACATCCATTTTAAGGAAGGAAAGGATCACAACCGCCCTTCTTAGAACTTGAAAGCCCTGTGAAAGGAGAATAGAATTCCAACTGCCACCAAGATATAAACACCATACAAAGTGGGGGTAGCTGGGCGTTGCTGAGGCCCATCGAGGCACAAGGTGGCTTCTTCAGACATTTTGTAGATTTATTTTTAAATTTTTTCCTTTGATTCTTTTTAATCGACCCTGTTACACGATTTTGGTCAAAGGAATGGGGAGTGAGTCACACCTCTGGCCCTGGGTAGAAAGAGACATTCTGAACCACTCAAAAGACCGTAAGATTCAAGGACATGCTATTGATTGCCCTCTCACCTAAAAGTTAATGAAATGGGGCTGTCAATCACCTGGACAGGCTACCACCCCTTAGGAGAGCTGTCTGGTGCAGAAACCGGACCCCGGCCTCTGGTTTCCACATGTACTCACACACACATGGATTTGTATACACACGTGTGAACATGCATTCTCGCAAGAATGTAACACGCACACACACAACACTAAAAAGAAAAAAAGGAAAGAAAAAACCTCCAATAAACTGTCCTTGAGTATCCTTTTGAGTCCATTTAAAAATTCTTTTATCTATGAGACTTACAAAAAAGGGGGGATGCTGGAAAGGTGACTTAATGGTTAAAAGCTCTTGCAGAGGACCTGGGTTCCATTCCCAGCACTCACATGGTGGTGGTTCACAACCTACCACAGCTCCAGTTTCAGGTGATCTGACGCCCTCGGCATGTACATGTGGCACACACATATGTGCAGGTAAAGCATTCACACACATGAAATAAATAAATCTATAAAACATAGAATCTCAGGGCGGCGGTGGCGCACGCCTTTAATCCCAGCATGCAGGAGGCAGAGCCAGGCGGATCTCTGCGAGTTTGAGGCCAGCCTGGTCTACAGAATGAGTTCCAGGACAGGCACAAAAACTACACAGAGAAACCCTGTCTCGAAAAGCTAAAATAAATAAATAAATAAATAAATAAATAAATAAATAAATAAATAAATAAATCATAGAATCTACAAAAGGAACTCGGTGTTCTCCAGTAACAATCCCTTTAAAAACTAGGAGGGTCCTCCAAAAACATAAGCTGTCAATAGTTGAGCCACTCATATAAAGTATGAGAACAGTCATTAGAACGGTTTAGATACCCGATAGAGACACAGTTCAAACATCTATACACTTGTCCCAGTGTGGAAGCTGTTTTGTGTGTCTGTAACTTGTGTCTATGTGTCTTTGTGCACGCAGAACAGAAAACTTGGCAAATAGCATAGAAAAAGGGAAAGAGAGTAGGTTTGGGGTTTATTAGCCACCTAACTGTAGGCAAATTCCTTGCTTTTTTTTTTCCCCTAAGACTTTCTCATCTGGGGGGAAAAAAAAATAAGTGGGCAGGACTGAAATAGTTCATAGAAAGGCAAGCTGGGTTCTCAGGAAAATCCGGCGGGCCTGGGGCGGAGCTGGCTCTCTGGAAGAACTCACCACACGGCCGGCCGCTCCAGCTTCCATCAGACAAGAAGAGTCTCTTAAGTCTATTTCTAGTTTGTTTGCAGAGGCTTCAAGGGAAAGGCAAGACCTTTAAAGACTTCCATTAATAAAAGGGAGGAGTCCACAGAGGTCACGGACCCTCTGGGTACTACGGGGACTGCAAACCAGAACTGAAAAGCCAGAACATCAGTGTCCAGTAAAGGTTACACAGTCTGTTCTGTGGCCTCTAGAAAGAAGAGGAGCAGCCTCGAAACACTGTTTCTAAAGGAATCTAGAAATAACTAGTTAGGTGACCCACCTCTCAAGCTGCTCAAAGGTCATCTCCAAACTGTATGAGGCAGGGTCTCACTGTACTACCCAGGCTGCCCTTGAACTCATGGGTTCACACACATCAAATTCTTACATCAGAGTACATCTCTTTAACTCACAGCCCATGGTTCTCACCTGCAGTTTTAGCTTAGCTGCCCAACTCCCATTTCCCGGCTCTCCGAGAGAGCTTATGTTTACCCAAGCTTCACCTCCCAGCATTCCCTGTTTCCATTTAGGATTTCATTTATGTCTCTTCTTTTCAATCTCAGTGAGAGATTGTAGGTACCAGATTAATGTGGGGAGGGGCTTTGAAAGGAAATTCAATTTCGGTTTAGTTGCTTTAATGGGGGGGGGGGGGGGGGGGGGGCCTTAAAGTCACCTGGAAAAAAACTGACCGTTTTGTCTCAAAACTGGAACGCTCCCAAAGTCAATCCACACCTACTGTATAACCGTGTGTGTGTGTGTGTGTGTGTGTGTGTGTGTGTGTGTGTGTGTGAGAGAGAGAGAGAGAGAGAGAGAGACAGAGAGACAGAGAGACAGAGAGAGAGAGAGCGCTTGCTTTGTCAAGGAATGATCCGCTCTGCAGAAGCCCGTGAATCCCATCAACTGGTGAGGCGGCGGTGGCCGATGATGGCAATCCTGTCATATCCAGAGCTTCAAAACACCCCTTTAGAAGAGGTGACAATTTATTCCCAATCCGCAAGACAGTTTGTTTGGCAGGAAGTGACCGTGCCACTCAGCAAATCGGCAGAAGCCTAAGGAAGGGGTGGTGGAGAAGGCTTCCTTGTTTGTTTCCTAGGGCTGTGCCCTGCGGACAGTGGTAATTAGGGGACAGGGTGGGGCCCTCTGGGCTGGAAATGAGAGGACAGGTACTGCCCTAATTATGGGAGTTCACTGGGATGATACTTGGGGTGTGGTTATTACCATCTGTTGGAGTTCACGAACTAGCCTCATAAATGGTAGGCTCAAAGGGGAAGTGAGGATATTACAGACTGCCCTGAAGCCTCTAAGATCCAAAATGGTCAGGTTAAATACAGAGATGGGTTTGGTGTTTATCTCAATGAAACTGTTTGGGAGAAGATGACACCTCTGAATGTGTGGCCCTCCGTGGTCCTTCCAGTGAGCACCGAGCCTCAGGATGCAACATGGACCATACTGGGCGGTTGTCTGCATATTAAGCTGTCTGCCCTGGTGAGCTGCAAAAGGGTGAGCTTTTCTCCGAGCAGCAAAAGTGTGGGGACCTCTGAGATGGGATGGCAAAGACAAGTCCTGGAAGCAGGAAAGATGGGGACGTTCTCTTTAGGGGTGCATCTCAGCCCAGACCCTTGGTGGTGGCAGTCCACCTACGCCAAAAGGCAAGATTGGCAACCCCCTTTCAGTGTGGCTCACCCGCTCAGTGCTTCTGAGACTTGGTTGCACATCTAAACCACTGAGGACCTTGTTTAATTGTAAACTACAATTCAGCAGCTTGGGGGCCCAGAGATTCAGCATTTCTATACAGCTTCCAGGTAATACACCAGATCCATAGAAAACTTCCTGAGGGTCAATCCAAGAGGCAGGGTACTTACCGACCTTCTGAGGTGCTCAGCTTCCTCTAGCCTCAGTTTCCCAATCCATACCATGGGTTTCTGACTGTATGACTATAGATTCATTTGTAGCTTATTTTGAGCCATTTATACTCGCTGATTAATTGATATATTTTGAGGCAGAATTCCTAGGAAACTAATCAAATTTTTTTCTTGTAGCTTGACTGGTTTTATTTAGTCTAATTAAGTTAGGTGTTTTTTAAGCTCAAAATCATTTTTCTTCCTCAGGTTGTACTATTACTAGCTCAATGACAGCTCCTGCAGCAGAATTTCTTGATCAAGGGATGTGAGTTGTTTAAAATATTAAAGTTCTTCAACTACCAATTCAAAAGTTGTAGTTATCTTTGAAGGTTAACCAATGATCTAAGACATGAGAAAGACGGGAGCTAAGGCAGAACCTGTACATGCTGGCTTTATAAATAGGGGACAGAGGCAGTACATCACACAGCCTCTTTGCTCAAATCAGTTTTCAGGTTACCCAGCCAGACATGCATCCCAAAATTTCAAAATTTATTGTTGTGGAATAGTAGTTCAAGATGTGTTACATTTGTTTATGCTGCAGAATATTTGTTTAATGATGCAAAGATGTGTTGCATTCTTTTATGTTGCATTTGTTTAATTCTGTAAAGCTGTGTTACTTTGCCTGTCTAAAACACCTGATTGGTCTAATAAAGAGCTGAATGGCCGATAGCTGGGCAGGAGATAAGGATAGGCGGGGCTGCCAGGCAGAGAGAATAAATAGAGGGAGAGATCTAGGCTCCAGAGAAGAGCAAGGAGCAAGAAAAGGAGAAGAGGAAGATGCCAGGGGCCAGCTGCCCAGCCACAGAGTAAGAAGGAAGAAAGATATATAGAATAAAGAAAGGTAAAAGCCCAGAGGCAAAACATAGTTAAAGAGAAACGGGATACTTTAGAAAAGCTGGCTAGAAAGAAGCCAAGGTAAGGACAGGCATTCATAAATAAGAATAAGTCTCCAAGTATTTATTTGGTAGCTGGGTGGCAGACCACCAAAGAGTTAAAAAAAAAAAAAAAGCAACTACAATTCATATTAGCAAGGACATGTTAAGTGCAGCTTTCTGAGGGTCCATGCAGTTATCAGTTGCATTTTTGATTTCTATAGCAACTCATCAAACTCCCCAACAGTTGGATGTGAGTGAGTCTTCCAGAGAGTATCCAAGACTTAGGCAAACTTTAACATAGCCTTACATGGAAGTGTGATAATAAAGCACAAGCTAAATTCAGGACGAGAGACTTGGTCTTTTGTTCTTTGTTGGTAACAATGAGGATTCAACCTAGAGCTTCCTGCTCATCGTGCAAGTGATATACCAGCTGAGATCAATCCATCATAACCTCTTCCCAAATCAAGGAAAATGGACATTTAGACAAAAGAGGTACACAGAACCCAAACAGACATGATCAAGGAGGAACTTCTCCATGACGTGTTACATAGGTGAGTTGTTAAGATATAAAGCAAAGAAACCATACAGACAGATGTAAGGGAGGTATGGTTGACAACCACACTCCAATGGATGGCCCCATAAATATATGGGCAACACAAATTAGAGTCAGTAAGTTTTTGTTTTTGCTTTTTTTTAAAAAAGAGAAAGGAGCCGGGTGGCGGCGGCGCACGCCTTTAATCCTAGCACTCAGGAGGCAGAGGTAGGTGGATCTCTGTAAGTTCGAGGCCAGCCTGGGCTACAGAGCAAGTTCCAGGACAGGCTCCAAAGCTACAGAGAAGCACTGTCTCGAAAAACCAAAATAAATAAATAAGTAAGTAAAAATAAAAAAAGAGAAAGGACATGAAGCTGGGAGGGAGGATGTAGGGGTGGGTCTTGGAGGAGTTTAGGGAGGTGGCAGGTAAATATGATCAGAATAAAATTTTTAAATTAAGGAAAGAAAACTTGGATCTGGAATAGGTAATAAAAATTGAATTCTGACTAGCGTGAGAGAGGGGAGACATAGGAAAAGGAGCTGGAGAAGTGGATCAGTCAGTAATGTCCTGCCTTGCAAGCACAAGGACCTGATGCCCCCTTCCCCACCGTGCAGGCACAAAAAAATAAAAGTCAAAATGCAACCAAAATATACAGGCACCGAATTCCGGGGATCCTAATTTTATAAAATAAACACTGATGGGTATAAAGGGCCAGACAAGTAAGTCCTGATACAATAATAATGGAGGATTTCACTTTTAACTTTTATTTATTGTGTGTGTGTGTGTGAGGGGGGGGTTGGGGGTTGTACATGTGCCATGGCGCGTGTGGAGGTCGGAGGACAACTCGCGGGAGTCATTCCTCTCCTACCACATGGATTCCACCAGGCTTGGTGGCAGGCGCCTTTACCTCTTCAGCCATCTTCCCAGACCACAGCAAAGGATTTAACAACCTGCTTTTATCTTTACTAAAAACCAACAAATAAATCTTAGCGTTAAACTACACCGTAGATCAAATGGACTTAACGCGTCTGCTGAATATTCTGTCCAACAGAAACACAATGGACCCTTTTCTCTGCAGCCCATGGAGCCTTCTCTAGTCTAGACCACATTCTAGGCCGAAAATCACATGTTCCCAAACACAAAAGAATCAAAATAGTCTCTTGTATCTTATCAGATCGCAGAGCAATAAACCAAAAATAAACAGCAATAAAAACTATAGAAACCATACAAACACATGGATGCTGAATCCTCTTGAATGACAAGTGAGTCACTGGAGAACTTGGAGAGGGAATTAAAAAGTCGTATAATTAAATTAAAAGGAAAGCACAACTAACAACCTTTCAAGGCAGTTGTAAGAGGAAGATTTAAATCTGGGAGTGCTTACATTAAATAGTCAAAAAGATCTCAGATAACTAACCCAGTCATGCACCTCACAGTCCTCGGAGTAATCTAAACTCAAAGCAGTATGTGGCAAGAAATAATAAAGACCAAGGCAGAAATAAATAAAATGGAGACAACACATTAAACCTATCAGAATTGATACTTTGAAAAAATAGGCCAGAGTGCCAGATCTCTAGCCAAACTCACCAAAAGGAAGAGAGAGAAGATCCAAACTAGTAAAATTAGAGATGAAAAAGAAGAGATTCCAATGCAACGTAGAGAGTTATTGGGAAGTACTTTGAAAATGTTTCTAGATTCTTCAGTTTTTTGGAATATAACATTTTCAACATCTGACCTAATAAAATTAGATCAAGTAGATAGCTCAATGACACTCAGATTAAAGAAGTAATAGATAGTCTCCCCATGAAAAAAAGACCAGGACCTCATGGCTCTACTGCCATCTTCTACTATCGTCTGAAGATGAGCTAACACTCAGGTTTCTCAGACTGTTCCATAAAATAGAATGGGAAGGACTACTGCCAAATATTTTATGAATCCAATATTATCCTGATCTCCAAACCAGATAAGGACATAACAATAAAAGGAAACTATAAATCAATTTTCCTATTGGACATAAGTACAAAAACATAAGATTTTTACCAAGAATACATAAGAAAATCATGTATCATTACCAGACTGGTTTCATTCCTGGAATGCAAGGTTGGTTCAACATACACCAAATCAAATGTATGTCATCATATAAATAGATTCAGGGGCTGAAATGACATGATTATCTCAACTGACAGAGGAGAGCCTTTTAAGGACATTCAAGGCCCTTCATGATAAAAGCCCCAAAGAAACTAGGAATAGAAGGGACACACCTCAACATCATAAAGGCTATAAACAACAAAGCTATAGCTAACATTGTACTAAATGGGGAAAGAACGAGCACATTTCCTCTAAAATCTGGAATGAGATAAGAGTGCTCACTTTCTCCATTTTTATTTAATATAATACCCAAGCCTTTGTCAGAACAACAAGGCAAGAGAAAGAAATATAAGGGATACAAATGGGAAAGGAAGAAGTCAAATTATCCTTTATGCAAAAAGACATGATTGTATTCTTAAAAGACCCTAATGACTCCACCACAAAACTTATTTTAAAAAAAAATGTTTAAAGCTTCATTTTTATTTTAGGTGTATGGGTGTTTTACCTGTGTGTATGTCTGCACACCACGTGTGTGTGCAGGGCCTGCAGAGGCCAGAAGATAACATTGAAACCCCTAGGACTGGAGTTACAGACCGTTGTGAGCCACCATGTGGGTGTTAGGAATTGAACTCCTATCCTCTGCAAGAGCAGACAGTGCTCTTAACTGCTGAGCCATCTTTCCAGCCCTGACAAAACCCTTAAACCTGATAAACACTTTCAACAAAGTATCAATATACAAACTCAACATATAAAAGTCAGTGGCTTTATTATATGCCAATAATGAACTTACTAAGAAAGAAATCAGAGATGAAAAATCCTATTCACAGTACCTTCCAAAGAATAAAATGCCCCATAAATCTAACCAAAGAGGTGAAGACATCTACAATGAAAACTTGAAGACACTGAAGAAAGACATTTAGAGTATGGAAAGTCCCCCTGAGCTCATGGGATGAAAGAATTAATATTGTAAAAAGGCAATCTACAGGTTAAATGCAAACTTGACCCCATTTTTCACAGAATTTGGAAAAAAAATCTGATCTCAAATTTTATTGTAGAGTTATATAACAAAAGCAGCACAGTACTGGCCCTAAAACAGACCTGTTGATCAATGGAATAAAATAAAGAGCCAGAAATAAACCCACACAGTTACAGCTATCTGAATATTCAGAGAGCTATCAGAAACAGACATGGGAGAAAACACAGCCTGCCGCAGTTTGGATGATTATGGGGCTCTTCGGCCTTTGGAAATGGTTTATGGGAGGAATGTGGAAGAGTCTAGAACTTTGGGATAGAAAGATCTCTAATTCTGTAAGCAGAACATATATACTGTCTATGTGTGTTTGTACGTGTGTTTATAGGTCATCAAAAGAGGGGGACCACGAAATAGGAGGAAGAGATCTATCTTAAAGGGAGCTGGGAGATATAGAGGATAATGGGTTACTCTGAAGGGAAGCAGGAGGAGATAGACTCGCTGTACAATGAAAGGGGACCAGCTAGATGGGAGGAAGGAACAAGGACACAGAGGAGGTCAGTGGGGGAGGGGACAAATGAGAACAAGCTATAACGCACTCCTGTGTGAAGAGGCTATGATGACACCTATTACTTTGTGTGCTGGCCTAACATTTTACTTTAAAAAATTACTAGAGTCGCTAAAACCTAACTAGGCATGCAATCCGTGCAAGAGAAGCGGTGCCGGTTAAAGGTGCGACCCGACAGGTGTAGACTCCTCTGTGAGGCTCTCCTCTCAGCCCCAGTGGTAGCCATAGCAACGCACCTTGCTGGATCCCCCACAACCACCCAACTCCATGAATTAATCATGAGAAACCTCTGAGCCGGAACAATTCATCTTCATTATTGTATCATCTCGGGAACTAAAGAAAGCAAATGACAGCAGTTGTCTAATCTGAAACTGGGAAACCAGAAGAAGCCAGACTATCTGAAACTATAACTTTAAAATAGCCAATTATAGTTACGCTTACAGTTATACCTATAAATTGTAAACTATTACAACAAGCATCACAGTGGAAATACCACAACTGTCTACACATAGTGTATGATTGCATGCCATAAAAGGTTAACAAGACAAAAAGAAATTCCTGACCCAATATTTTCTTTATTTTCACACTGACTTGAGATGGAGACCTCACTATGTTGCCAGGCTAGTCTGGAGCGCTTGGGCCCAGAATCTCAGTGGTTTGTGAGGGGAAACTGTGCTTCACTGACTGGCTGGCCAGAGCTGTTCTCTTGGAGAACATCATCTCACAAGCGACAGCAGAGTTCTGTGCTTTTATAACGAGTGAATAAACGAGGGGGCTAAGATGACAGAATGGAGGCTTGGGGTCATCCTTGGACCCTCAGTGGTCCTTACTCCCAGACACAGGCAATTCCACCAGGCCCATGGGACAAAGCCTGGGATGTCAGAGCCCTAAAAATCCGCGAAATTAGGACTAGATTTGTCAGAGAGGTTTCCAAAGCTAGAAATAGTTTTCAGAAGTTATACGTTATAATAAATGCTAAGTTTGTGTGCTAAACTAAACAGGAGGCTGTTCCTTTCTCCCATCAAATGTAAGTCCTCTCTGCTTAAGTAACATTATCAGTGAGAAGAAGATATTTTTTTTGGGGGGGGGGTAATGGGATGAGGAATAAACTTCAGCTCACAGGGGTTGGTGGCACGGATGAAGAGGAGAAAGATTGGGAATGTGTGTGAGTCTTGGTTCCCTTGTTCTACGTCCAGAAAGTCCTCTTGTGCTTTGCTTCTCATAGAACTTTTTATTAAGAAAGGATGATATAAATTTAGGAGGAAGATTATGAAATAGAAGTAAAATTGAGTAAGGAAAGTTTAAAAATAAATGTAAAGTGGTATATATTCTCAATAGAACAGTTTGGCCATGTCTATTAATACATAAATGACCCAAATGACTTCCCTGTGAGCTAATAATGTCATTCTTAGGAATGCTAAGGAAATAAATCATGACTTTCCAAAAGTACTTATATAAAAGTGCTTATTGGGCCAGGAAGATGGATCAGTGGGTGAAAGCGTTCCTATGCAAGCCTGGAGATTGGAGCTCCACCGAAGAACCCATGCTAAGAGCTGGGTTTGATGGCAGGCACCTGTAATCCCATCAGTCCGACGGTAAGATGGAAGGCAGAGAAAAGAATCACTGGGAACTCTTGGGCAGATTAGCCTGGAGTAATCGTGCAGCTCCAAGAACAAGAAAGACCCTGCCTTAACAAGGTGGAAGCGAAAACTGATTCCTGAATGTTATCCTCTGACCTCCACCTGTGTGCTAGGCAGTGGCATTTGCACATCACACACACACATACACACACACACACACACACACACACACACACACACACACACTTTATAAAAATAAAACAAAAGTTAGAGAGAGAAAACAAAAAAATAAAGTTTTCATTGTAGCATGAGCTAGGAAACTGTCAAGCTGTGTACGACCTAAATGTCCAATGATAGCGGGTTCCTTAAGAAACCCAGTGCATTCATACGGTGGGATTCCATGAGGACATGAAAGTGCTGTAGAAGAGAATCATGATGCACAATGCTACAAATCAGGCTGGGGTGTAGCTCAGTGGTAGAGCACCTCCCTGGAACAGGTGAGACCCTGAGTCCATGCATAGTACACCAAAGGAAAAAAGGTGATAAAAAGCAAAGCAACCTATGAAACTTTCTACTAAAAAAATGCCTATCACTATGGGGTTGTTAATATTGGCCATCTCCAGTTATCTTAATTACAAGTGATTACATTTTTTATTGTTATTTATCTTCTAAGCTCTACTGTGAATTTGATTTGGTTGCTTTTTCCTGTGTTTTAATTTTTTTTTCAGATTTATTTATTTGACTTTCAGTCTATGAATGTTTTGCCTGTGTATATGGATGGGCACCATGTGACTGCCTAGTGCCCACAAAAGTTAGAAGAGGG
>CABHPQ010174517.1:0-28501 GCA_902168405.1 Peromyscus aztecus
GGATGATGGACTTGGGGGCAGGGCTTGGAGACTGCAGGGGATCTTGGAGCAGGGGGGCCTTCCGGGTAGGGGTGGGGTGTAGAAGGAAGCCTGCCCCCGGCCAGAAGTTGGGGCCAAGGTGGGCAGGTCTTCCCAGGGGTGGCTGGTGCCCAGGGACGGGATCTAGGGTGCCCGCGGGCACTCACCTTTGTCCAGAAGAGAAGTCCGGGGCAGGATCGGTTTTTAATTCTTAAAAAAAAAACTGGGGGAAATAACATTACTATAAAACAATAAGCAGAAAAAAACAGGAGACTTATCTGAAAATAAGTAAAATGTATTAATATAGAACTAATATAAGGAGAAATGCCAATATCTGACATATATGGACCTCACACTGGGAATGATGTAGGAAAATGCAACATGGAAAAGCCCTTGCTACTTTGTAACCATTTGAGCACTAAAAATGAAAGGCTATCACATATAGATTTGACCAAATTAGAAGAAATTAAGGGTCTTTATCACCTACCTGAAATTGTACTTTTTGACTAGTATGATGTTTACTCAGATCTTTATCATTTATTGGCTTTTATTTGTTTATTTTACCTTATCATTTATTATTTATCTATTATGTTATTTATCTATTATCTATTGCTTCCTTACAATTTTGTATTTACTTGGATTTTATATGTTGGGAGAAAGAACTGATCACTGATCTTTGACATTTCTTCTCATCTACTGTGAGCATTTGCAGCTAAATCCCCTCCCCCACAGGACTCAGGTCAGCTGTGATATACACAGCTTGATATGCTGTGCTTCGGATTTCTGCTTTCCTTGTAATTATTTCTTTTCTGTGTGAGCTCCTTAGAAGCGTGTTTTCTACCTATAAACATCTGGAGATTTTCCAGACATCTTTCTTACGTTAGTTTTCATGTTCACTCACTTGTGGTTAGATGGCATACTCCAAGTCACATTGATGACTTTAGACTTCTATAAATGTGGGTTTTGTTGAGGATGTGACCTTTTAATTGAATGTTCCACCTAAGTTCAAAAATAATACATAATCTGCAGGCACTCCTCACTCCTAGCCCTCCCTCTCCCTTCCTGTTTTTCTCTTTATCAGTTAAGCAATATTTTTGCAATCTATTTTGCCCTCTGGGTGTTCTATTAGGTATAACTTGTTTTATTTTAATGGTTTCTCAAAAAGTCAAAATAATACATCCCTAACATATTACATTCGAACTTCAGTTACAATAACTTACAAAGTGTCTGTTCTAAATCTCTCCATTTTTTTGCAAAAGTGTGCATTTTTCTGTAGACATTATAACCATGTATAAATTCATTTCTATTGTTTCCCTTTCTTAGACTAATATCATTCTAATAAATTTAAAGGTAAGAGGAATTTTAAAATCTTGAGTGTGTGTTATATGTGTGTGCAACCATGTGTGAGGGTGCACTCACCCATGTGGATGTACATGGATATCAGAGGCTGATGTTGGTGTGTATGAGTGAGTATACTAGAACACACATGTGCACACATGCGTACAAGGTCTGAACCCGCTGATTGTCTAGTCTGGCTAGTGAGGAGGCCTTCTAGGATCTGTGTCTACTCCCGCCCTCTAGTCCTGGGTTTCTAGGAACATACCACCACAGCCAGCTTTACATGAGTGCTGAGGAGCTGAGCTCTGGTCGTTAGGCTTGCACAGCAAGCTTTCAACCCACTGAGCCATCTTCCCAGCCAGAAAAAAAAATAGCATATTCAGTTTACTGTTGTTGCTATTACTATTTTTATATGGATCCTCATTTTGATTTGTTTTTCATTGTCACTGTTTCTGTTTCATCTGGGGATGCCTCATGTATGTTAAACAAATGCTCTACCACTGAGCTCTCCCACAGACCCCCCAACTGGTGTCACTGACCTTCAGCCTGAAGATGACTAAAATTCATTATACACATGTATGAAATAATTGACAAATAAAAATTGGTCCACATCAAAAAGTAATTGATATAAAATTATGTTATTTTTTTTCTTTGTTAAGTATCAAAACTTATTTCATTGTTTTACAATTTGCATTTTTCTCCTGAGTAGATAGAAACATTCTTGTCACTATATATTACTTGTGATGTTTATCTGGCTTCTTTCAATATTTTCTCTTTGTCAGTTCTGTGATCATCACAGTTTGATCATGATGGACACTGAAATGGTTTTATTCAGGTCAGTCCTACATCCTGTCTTTTGAGAACGTGTAAGCAAGTTCTACATTTCTTTTCTCATCACCTTTGAAAGTTTCCAAACCAGATAGTGTTAAGAATTTTTTGTTCTGATGGATATCACCTTTTCCTTGACTCGGTTGGTTGGTTGGTTGGTTGGTTGGTTGGTTGGTTGGTTGGTTGGTTTGTACTAGGGACTAAACCTGGGGCCTTGCATAAATAGGCAAGTGCTTTACCACTGAGCTATATGCCCACACTCTGATTCCCTTTGTGATTCCACGTTATACACACTTAGGACCACTTGATTGTTGTGATAGTTGTGGAAGCTCTTTCACTTGTTTTCAGCTTCCTTTCCTCTGTCCTTTTCTACTGACTCAATGCTATCTTTTTCTGTAGAGAGCTCTCCTCTTTAAACCTATGAGTATATTTTCAGATGCATTATTTTCATTTCTGGATTAAGTATAACCATTAGGATAAGTATTAATTACTTTCCTATTGCTGTGATAAAACACCGTGGCCAAGGGAACTTATAGAAGGAAGGGTTTTATTTGGCTTATTGTTCCAGGAGCATAAGAGTCTGTCATAGCTGGAAGCATCCCAGAAAGCTGCTGTCATGGCAACCGGAACTGAGCTTACATCTTGAACAGCAAACACAAAGAAAGGAGAGCAAACAAGAAATGGCAGGAGTCTTTAAACTCCCAAAAACCTACCTCCAGGAACATACTTCCCTACCCACACAGCACCACCAACTGGAGACCAAATATTTAAATATCTGAACCTATGGGGACACGTTCATTCAAACCACCACACGATCCTTTTTATGTCTTCTGGTTTTAAATCTACCAGATTCTTGGACCTTTTACATGTTCCATTTATCTGTTGAAATTCTTTTTACTAATTGTAGGAATGTACTTTTTTTTTATTTTATACTCTTGTCTTAGGTTGCAATTGCTACAATGTAACATCATGACCAAAAGCAAACTTGGGGAGGAAAAGGTTTATTTCACCCACAATTCCATATAGCAGTTTATCATTGAAAGCAGTGAGGTCAGGAACTCAAAGACTGCAGGAACCTGGAAGCAGGAGCTGATGCCGAGGCCATAGAGGGGCACTGCTTACTGACTTGCTCCTCATAGCTAAATCAGCCTGCTTTCTTCTAGAACCTAGGACCACCATCCCAGAAATGACCCCACCTACAATGGGCTGGGTCCTTCCCCACCAACTGCTAATTAAGAAAATGCCTTACAGCCAGATCTTATGAAGGCATTTTCTCAATTGAGTTTCACTCCTTTCAGATAACTCTAGCTTGTGCCAAGTTGACATAAAATTAGCCACCACAACATTTGAACATAACTATAACTGTTTTAAATCCCTTATCTGATAATTCTACCATGCTTATAATATAGGGATCAGTTACAGGACAGATTTATCTATCATTTATCTCTTCCATATAGATTGGTTTTGCCCAAAATGTAGTGGGTACTGCATGTTTTGGGTGTCTGATTTTCTTTTCTTTTCTTTTCTTCCTGAATTGAATATTGAGCTTCATTCTATGCAGCATAGCAATTGCTTGATTCTTTCAATGCTGATTTTGTGATATGTCTGGTGGTTCAAGGTCTCCTTTCACTCTGGAGCTAATTTGTCCTACTTCTGGAGAAAGGCCTGTGTTAATTAGGTTTTCTATTGCTGTGATAAAACACCATGACAAAAGCAACTTTGGGAGAAAAGTGTTCACTTTACTTATACTTCCATGTTACGGTCCATCGTGGAGAAAAGTCAAGGCTGGAACCCTAGGCATGAACCTAGAGGTAGGAGCTGATGCAGAGGTCATGGAGGGGTGCTGCTTACTGACTTGCTCCTCATAGCTTGCTCAGCCTGCTTTCTTATATACTGCAGGACCAACAACCCATGGATGGCACCACCCACAGTGGGTTGGGCATCTTAATTACTTTTCTATTGCTATAACAAAATGCCATGACCAAGGCAATTATAAAAGAGAGCAATTAATTCGGCTTACAGTTCCAGAGGATTAGAGTCCATGATGGCAGAGAGCAAAGGGACGGCTCAGAGCTCATCTCTTGATCTACAATAACAAGACAGAGACAAAGCGGGAATCACAGGACTCTTCTGAAACCTCAAAGTCTACTCCCAGTGACACACCTCCTCCAGCAAGCCACACCTCCTAATTCTCCCAAACATTTCCACCAACTGGAGACCAAGTGTTCAAATTTATGAGCCTATGGGGCCATTCTCACTCAAGCTACCACACTAGGCCTTCATATATAAATCACTAATTAAGAAAATGCACTACAGATTTGCCTGCAGGCAAATGTTATGGAGACATTGATTGTATCAAATGAGAGTCCTCCTTGCCAAGAGACTGTAGCTTGTCTCAAGATAACATAAAACTAGCCAGGAGGTAGCCTTTCTGCGTTCTCTACTGAATGCCTAGGGCCATTACACAGTGACTGCTAAGAACTGAATGCTTCTTAGCACAGTGCAAATCGGCAACTCCCAAGTGTTGGTCCTTTGTCTGGTATTTGCTCTTTACTGGGCCACCCAGTTGCCCACTCTGCATGCTCACCAGTCAATAGCTAAACTGGGAATCAAGTTTTCCCCTACACAGACTTCTTCCCCTCTTCCCCATGTTACTCTGTTGTGCTCACTAGTCTTTTCATTCCCCAAATTCTAACCTTCACATTCGTTCCAAATGCTAAATTTTCAATTCACAGAGACCACTCAGTTCTCTGTGAGCTCATCTTCACTGAGAGTGTTGCCTTGTATCTTAGTGTCTCTCACTTATAGCCTGATGAGGCCATTCTCTGTCACACTAGAAGCAACACTGAAGGTCAGCTCAGTGCAGCCCACTTGCTGTTCTTGATGCTTGTGTAAAAGTTCTAGCTGGACATTAATAAAAATCTGTTTTCTCAGCACTATATAAAGGAGAAAAGTCCAGGATACCATCTTTTCACATTTAGAGTTCACACTGAATTTTCCAAGCTGCAGTTGGTTTTAGGCTAAAAGGATGAGTTAGAGATGGGGCTTCCAGGAGGTAATTAATCACTTGTAATCAGGACTTACAGCTATTCACAGGATGTGAGAGAATCAAAAGAAAGAATAAGTGACTTCGTCATCTTTGGGGGTCATTACAAATCCTGCTAAGGTTATACTCATTAAAACTGCTATTAAGTTTTCTTCCCCCATCAGGATAGTTAATTAATTCTTCCTTATATTTTAAGATTAAATCTATCATGAAGTAAAAATAAAAATTAACATGTCCATAGTTGGGGCAATGTGACAATTTTAGAAAGTTGTTAAAAGACCCTCCCCCTCAAAAAATTTAATATGAGATTGTGGTAAATTATTCTGAGCCCTTAAGATATAAGGCAAACACGGGCAGTCAGTTTACATTTAGCCTAGTTCATTAATTTGGCTTGGATTCTGCTTCTGTTTTGTTTTGTTTTGTTTTTCATTAACAGTGATCTTTATATTCATTTCGAAGATCTTGGTTTTATAAAGCTAGTTTATACAATTCAAGGTAACTTCTTTAAGGAAAATTACTAAATTACAAATCCAAAATCCCAAGACCTACCCAGGACCTACTGAGAAGGTGAACAAAAAAAAAAAAAAAAAAAAAAAAAAAAGACTCAGTCTCACTGATAACCTTATGAGAAAATTGCATCTCTTTAATTGTATAGAGTACATACACAGTCACTTCATGCATTCCACTTTACCATTAGTGACTGTTTTGCTGTAATTAGTTGTTCTTCATCTTCCCCCTGCTTTTTCTATAGCATCTGCATAATTTGGTTGAATGCCTAATCTTTGAGAATAAAACAGCTACTATTCCTAAAGCAATGTGTTTGGCAATCTCCTAAGCACTTTATGTGTATCAACTTATTGAATATTGCTAACACTCTGTGAAGTAGATGTTACACTATATTCTTTACATTTTGTAGACAGAAATACTGCAATACAGAGACATACATAGCTCATCCAAATGGTAGAACCAGCCAATGAACCCAGAACCAGACTCCAGCTCCTCTTAACATTATAGTGTTCTGCTTCTTGGCCATTCATGGATGTTGAGGAAAAGCACATGATTTTGATGAATAACCTGAACACCAAGTCATCTGGAGTGTCTGAGTTCAAAAACATCTCCTCAAATACTGATTATCTGGTGCTGTATGTAGAAGCCAATGAGATGCTATAAAATTTTGACTCCAAGGATAAAATTGAATATTTTACATCTCTGTCTTGATCCTAATGCTATTATGGGATATAGGTTAGCATGTTGATAGGATGAAGATGAACTAAAATGGACAGTGAAAAAAGGTGTATTTGTGAATGCTGACTTTGTTAAGGCTCATTTGAGACATCCCATTGTCTACTTCTAGGACCCAGAGAACATCATTTATAACATCAAAAAATGTCCTTAAAAGTTGGGAAAGTCAAGTTGATGTCTGTCTTTATGAGAATACCCTTGCAGGTTCATCAAAGTCAGAACTACAGAGGAGGGTGAAAAGAATTCTCAGGGACAGTAAAAGGAGCAGGTGCAGGTAATCAGGGAACACTCTGCAGTTCACTTCGTTACGGAGTATCATTGGCATCATACACTGAATGTTAAATATAAAAACACCTACGTACATTGTGAAGACTCGAATGCAATAGGTCTTCGGTGAGGCCTGGTATTTGTGAACACGCACGCACGTGCGTGCGTGCGTGTGTGTGTGTGTGTGTGTGTGTGTGTGTGTGTGTGTGTGTTGAAAGCTTCAGTAGTGCTTCTGATGTCCAGCCAATGGTGGACTTAGAGGAGAGAACACAACAACATAAGAAGTCCAGGTCTGTAGGGACACATGAAGAGATACCTGCTCTAGTTTGTGGTGCAGTGGGACACAGAAGATTCTTACGGCAAGTGTTCAATTTAAAATGAGACTTGTGAATAAAGAGAGCTAAGCATCTAAGAGAAAATATAGTAAAGAAAAAAAGTAAAGCTGTGGAAATGAGAAAAGCGCTTGCCACACTGCTGAAAGAATCTGCATTCAGAACCCCAGAGACACATAAAAGCTGGGTGTGGAGGTGCAGATCTGGAATCCCAGTACCGGAGTGGGAGACAAGGCAATCCCAGGTACTCCCTCCCAACCCAGTCTAGTTAAAATGGCCAAACTCTAGATCCAGTAGTGAAGTGATTAGAGAAATTCCAGCCGTCTGAATAACAAGTTGGATTTAAATTCCTATTAGGGAGTACCTACCTCATGGTACAGAACAAGATTTGCCCAACTGCTTGTGCTTCATGGAAGAATAAAAACAAGTTTTCTTTTCTTTTTTTTACTAAAAATTTTTCGTTATTCATTTTACATACCAACCACAGATCCCCCTCTCTTCCCTCCTCCAGCAACCCCAGCCTTCCCCTCCAACCCACCCCCTATTTCCTCCTCAGACAAGGTAAGGCCTCCCATGGGGAGTCAGCAGAGCCTGGTACATTCAGTTAAGTCAGGTCCAAGACCCTCCCCCTGCATCAAGGCTGTGCAAGGTGTCCCACCATAGGTAGTGGTTCCAGAAAGCCAGCTCATGCACCAGGGATGGATTCTGATCCTACTGCCATGGGGTTCCTTAAGCAGATTAAGCTACACAACCGACTCACTTATGCAGAGGACCTCGTCCAGTTCCATGGAGGCTCCACAGCTGTTGGTCTAAAGCTTATGAGTTCCCACTAGCTTGGTTTGGTTGCCTCTGTGGGTTTCCCCATCATGATCTTGATGCCCCTTGCTTATAGAATCCCTCTTTTCTCTCTTCAACTGGATTTCTGGAGATCGGTCTGGTGCTTGGCTATGGATCTCTGCATCTACTTCCATCAGTTACTGGATGAAGGCTCTATGATGGTAAGATCAAAAACACTGTTGACAGCTTATGTTGGAGAGGATGTGGAGCAAGGGAAACACTCCTCCACTGTTGGTGGGAGTGCAAACTTGTACAGCCACTTTGGAAACCAGTATGGTGGTTTCTCAGAAAACTGGAAATCAATCTACCTCAAGACCCAGCTATACCACTCTTTGGCATGTACCCAAGGAATCCTCAATCATACCACAAGGACACTTGCTCAACTATGTTCACAGCAGCATTATTCATAATAGCCAGAACCTGGAAACAACCTAGATGCTCCTCAACCAAAGAATGGATAAAGAAAATGTATGTATACACAATGGAGTACTACTCAGAAGTAAAAAACAATGACATCCTGAAATTTTCAGGCAAATGGATGGAACTAGAAAATATCATCCTGAGTAAGGTAACGCAGACTCAGAAGGACAAACATGGTATGTACTCACTCATAAGTGAATACTAGATGTAAATCAAAGGATAACCAGACTACAACCCACAACTCCAAAGAAACTAGTTAACAAGGAGGACCCTAAGAGGGATGCATGCATTGTCCTGAGAAGGGAAAATAGATGAGATCTAAGTAAAAACAAGTTTTTCAAATTATGTCCATAAACTCACTCTGTTTAATTGTTTACTTAATTCAAATTCCTAGTGTCATTCTAATGTCTACATTTGGAAGGTTATTTCAAAGGCAGAAGTATTCATTTAAAATTAAATTTTAATTATACAAATAATACATGAATATATTCTCCATATAAACAATTAAAAGATCAGACACAAAAGGTATTTAATTTCATTGCCCCTCTTGAGTTCCTATTCCAATATAGCCACTATTGCCAATTTAGAACGTGTCTTTTTAAGGCTTTCTTTATACATATTTATATACATTATATGGCATAATTTTACATATAAGAGTTATAAAATATAAATAGAGCTATAAAAATATAAAAATATCATCACAATGGATTTGAGTTCTCTATAGTTTTTCCTGGAGATTGAATATTACCTTGTAAAAAACAGATTAATAAATAAATGTGTGTGATTTCAAAGATTAGTGACTTCAGGCTCCTAAGCAGAGCAGAGCTTTTGACTTTTGGTAAATCAGTACTTCCTGTGAATGAGTGTACGTGTAAGTGTGTATACATGTTTTTATGTGTGCAGGTGTGTCTCTACATACAAGTATGTTCATGTGCATCTGCACATGTAGTCGATATGTCAACCATTGATATATGTGTGTATGTGTGTATGTATATATGACATATATATCACACATCACACACACACACACACACACACACACACACACACACACATACATATGATCCCTTACTGATCTAGAGTCCATTGAGAGCAAGTTCCAGGGGTCTTCCTCCACCTTTCTAGCACTATCACTAGGATTCCAAATATGTACCATAGCACCCGGCTTTTTTACACGTGTTCTGGACATCATACTCAAGCCCTCATGTTTTAATGGCAATCAGTTTATCAGCTAGGTTACCTTTACCTCCTTGGCCCCAAATCACTACCTCTTTTCACCTATTTCATTATCTTTGAAATAGAGTCAATATTAATTTTCTGATAGGATTAAAATACCAAGAATAATGTCTGCTCTGAAGTGGGGGAAAAGTTTGTCTTCTTTCAGCATTGTCTTCGCTTCAGTAATAACACATACAAAAGCATTCCTCTCCTTCTAATCGGGTGGAAAGTTAATGGTCCACAGCCAAAATATTGCAATGGCTTCTAAAATTTTCCATGTGTGTGCATTCATTAGTGTCTCCAAAATGATAGTGTTATGTCACAAGCTGGTTTCACTTCCTATGAAAACTATGTCTACACACCAGGTATCACAATTTTTATACCTTTGTGGTTCATGCCGCATACTGGCCTTCTAGGTCCATTCCTACAGTTTAGATCCTCATTGTAGTTAATATGGTCTAGAGACCTAAACTTGTGGTAACTCTTGGTGCATCTAGTATCTCATACACTAGCTCCCATTTCTTTCTCAGTCCTAAATACTACCAAAATTTTCCACCATCCAAGATCAAGAGTCTGCAGCCTGAGTTAGCATTGGAGACTTTCAATATTAAGCCCCAAATAGTGTTTTTATAATTGGTGTCTCCTACCCATGGACTATTAGCTCCCACAAAGTCAATAGCTCTCTGATGAATGCCCTGTACTTTGCAGTCTCTTGAAATTTGTGGAACATCATGGTGGGAGTATGTAAAGGAAGTCTTCATCTCATGGCCAGAAGAGATACAGAGAAAGAAACCCTTTAGGGGCAAGATTCCTAGGAACAAAAAGACCTCCCAACAGGCCATTTCCTCCCAAGAATATCAAGGGCTGAAGATCAAACCTCAACACGTGAGTCTTTGAGGTACATTTATCAAAACTACAACACAAACTTGCCTCAAATCCTAGTTCTGTCCCAGATTAAGTATGTGAATTATCTTTTAAAGTTTCTTTTCTTACTTACTAAATAGGATTACTTATGGAAACAACTTCACAGGCTTTCAATTAGATTTAATAACATATTAGCAAGATACCCAGTGACCTCCACTGGCCTCCACATGCACATAGGCACACACACACACACACACACACACACACACACACACCCATGAATACACCCATGGATACACATATACAATACCCACATACAGAGAGGAGCAGGGACAAGCAGAAAGGAAGGAGAAAAAAGGGGAGGGAGAGAGAGAAATATTTTTTAAAAGAAAGATATTTCTGTATTATAAGAAACCTATTATAAAAATGGTGAATATAATTGGTAACAAGGAATTGTACACTTCAAATTACTAAGAAAGTAGATTTCAAAAACAATAATTCCATGCTCACATTCACTTATTCATATTGCCTTAGCTCTTTCCTATAAGCTAAGAAAGATACATTAGTCCCCACAAAAATCTCCAAATTCAACAGGTAATGCAAAGCCATGAAGAGTACTGCTGAGGAAAATGAACCTCCCCCTCCCCATCTTGGTTACTTTTCTACTGCTGTGATAAAAAACCATGACCAAGACAACTTTAAAGGAAGCATTTATTTGGACTTACAATTCCAAATGAACGAGAGTCCTTCATCAGCATGGCAGGGAGCATGGGGGCAGGAAGGCATGGTGTGGAGCAGCAGCTGAGGGCTCACATCCTCAACAACAAACACAAGCATAGAGAGCCATCGGAATGGCATATGGCTTTGAAACCTCAGAGCCTATACCTAAAGACATACTTCCCCCAGCAAGGCCACACCTCCTAATCCTATCCAAATAGTGCCACCAACTGTGGTTCAAGTATTCAAACATATGAGCCTCTGGGGTGGGTATTCTCATTCCAACCATGACATCCTTCTCTCTTCCAGCTCCTGGGATGCAGGAGGGTTTACGCACAACCAAAAGAAGGTGTTTGCAAAGATGATAAAATTAGGACTAGTACATCATCAACTGTCACTGCTTATGTAAAACCTACTTAGTATGATGTTGCTTCCATGAACATTTCCCTGCTCCTGCAAGACGTTATTTCTGAGGAACAGCAGTGTTTAATCTGTGCCTATTTTAAGCATTTACAACAGTCCTATACTGCACGGTTACATTTTTCCTTCATCATAATCTTTTGATTCCCAAACTGCAATGAATTGTCTGAAGGATCTTCATCTTAAATATATAAATTGGATATTCCTAAAACATTTTGGTTATATATAGGAAATATCACTTAGATACTTGGAAATAGAACTCTATAAAAAAACTCCAAGGGTAAGGCAGTGCACACATAACAGCAGCCTCCCTGGGAGTAGAGACTGATTTCCTTTTGGAGCCTCCCAGTGGTGTTTACCATAAGACAATATGTGGATGAAGTGTCATTCACAATATGTGGATGAAGCTAAAATTGTGGTAAAGGAATAAAGGAAAATGAAACACTCTAGCAGTTGGCCTTAAATCAGATGGTCTTCCCATGGCTAATTGTGTCTTCAAGTCCTCTATTTAACTGATCAGAAAATCACATTATGTTAAATGATGTTCACAAATATGGCACATGTACAAGTGTATTAGTCCATGGGCTAGAGAGACATTCATTTTTCACAACACTTCTCTGGTAATAGAACCATCTAAAATTCAGAGTTCTGATAACCTTTATAGTTAAAGATTGCACACATGGCCCAAAGCCATTACTGTGTGGAGTCCTAATTTTTTTATAATTTTAATTTTTCTGGAAAATAGATTTTTTCCACACAATATATTCTAATCACAGTTTCTACTCTCTCAAGTTCTCCCAGATTCTCCCCACATCCCCACCTACCCAACTCCACACTCTTTCTTTATCTCTCATTAGAAAATAAACAGTTAACTAAAAAAGAAAGAGAGAGAAAGAACCAGATAATAATAAATGTTGGTTAAGAGGCGTGCTTAGGCGGCAGCAGTCATGGCTGGCAGCCGCCCACAGTGGCCAGGCCAATGGCAGAGAGTGCTGGATGCTGCTGAGGTGGCAGAAGAATCAGGAGCCTTGGTTACCTTTCTAGAGCTTTATGGAGAGACAGGGAGAGAGAGAGAGACAAAGAGGGAGAGGGAGAGGGAGGGAGAGGGAGAGAGAGGGAGAGAGAGAGAGAGAGAGAGAGAGAGAGAGAGAGAGAGAGAGAGACCCCGCGGGGAGGGGAGGGGAATACGGAAAAAGAGGGGGCAGAGAGAGGGCACGCCCATTTTTTTAAGCTGGGACGCCATCGCAGGCTGGTGATGTAATGACATAATCCTTACATCAAATAAACAGGGGGGAAAAAGAGCCAAAGGAAAAGCACAAGAAACATACACAGACATAGAGACACACATGCTAACATACACACTTGCACACACAGAAATCCCATAACAACACTAAACCAGAAACCATAATAGATAAGCAAAAGATCTTTAAGGTAGTGGATTGTGTGTGTGTGTGTGTGTGTGTGTTTGTGTGTGTGTGTGTGTGTGTGTGTAGCCCCGACAAACATCATGAGATAAAAACCCTCCAAAAGTACCATTGAGTTCGTTTTGTGATGGCAATCTATTCCTGGGTATGGGGCCTGCTCTTGAGTGTGGTTTGCATATCTAATGAGACTCTGTTGAAGAAAACAATTTTTTCTTTTACAAGCTGTTATCTATTGGAGACAGTCTCTAGCTTTGGGATGGGAGCTTGTGTCCACTTCACTTCCCTGTCTCAGAGCTGGGATCCCCATCTGACTTAGACCTATGCAGGCCCTATGCATGCTGCCAATCTCTATGATTTCATGTGTGCATCAGCCCTGTCCTGTCTAGAAATCCTTGTTTCCTTGGTGTCTTTCAGCCCCTCTGGTTCTTCAATCTTTCTGTCTCCTCTTCCACAAAGTTCCCTGATCCCTGAGGGGAGGGATTTGATGGAGACATCCATTTAGGACTGAGTGTTCCAAGGGCTCTCACTCTCTTCACATTGTCCAGTTACTGGTCTCCATGTTAGTTCCCATCTACTGCAGGAGGAAGCATCTCTGACAATGGCTGAGCGAGACACTGATGAGTATAAGAGCATCTCAGAACGTAACTAGGAGTCGTTGTATTGCTGAGTTTCTTTAACAAAACAGGAGTATTTTCTTTCTATGTGTGTCCATGGCCTATCTCGTCTCAAGTTCTTGGCCATCCGGGCAGTTTCAAGCGTGGGTTCCATCTCATGGAGCGGGCTTAAAATCCCAAAAGATAATGACTGGTCACTCCCACAACTTCTGTGCCAGTATTGTACCAGTGCATAATACAGGCAAGTCACCTTAACTGTGATGAATCCTATTTTTTAATATTAACTTACTCATTGAAAATTTCATACATACTGACAATGTATCTTGATCATATCCACACCTCACTCCCCGCCCTTCCAACTCCCTCCAGAACCCCCCTATATACCTCCCTCCTAACTTCCTGTTCTCCTTTTACAGTTTATTTTAACCCACTGAGTCCAATTAGTGCTGTTCATCCACATATGAATATGATGTCATCCACTGGGACATAGGAAACTTACCCAGGGTCACGCTCCTAAAGAAAACTGATTCTCATTCTCTCAGCAGCCATCAATTACTAATAGCTCCTCTGCCCGGATAGGGTTTTGGGATTTCCTCCCCATTCATTCTGGAATTTTTAACTGGCTTGATCATTGCAGGTCTTGTTTAGTAGCCACAGCTGCTGTAAGTCTATGTGTGTGACAGCCATGTCATGTTCAGAGACCATCATTTCACAGCAAAACCCCAACAGCATCCTCCATCTGATTTTGCTCCCTCTTCTGAGATGTTTCCTGAGGCTTGGGGAAGCAAGATGGATACAGATGTCCCACCTATAGCTGAAATTCAGTCACTTATTTTCAGCATTTTGTCCAGTAATATGTTTATTTCTGCATTGATCACTACTCGGTACAAGAAACAGCTTCTCTGACCAAGGCTGAGAACAGCTCAGACCTGTGAATATAAACATAAGTTTTTAGAAGGCAGTTCAACAGCATGACCATTTAGAAGAAGAACGTCACCGTGTTCTCCTCTAGGGCCTGTGACTTCCCTCACCATGTTTTTGGACATGTTCACAGTACTGGGTGCGGATTTCCTCTTGTGGAACAGACATCAAATCCAATCCGGAGAGAAGGCAGTTAGGCGCATAAACAGTATTGCCTCTATTGCACTACGGGGTACGTCTTGCATGGCAGGTCAGTGTTATAGCATGGAGGGCCCAGCACTGGATAAAATCTTGATGTCTTTTCTCCCTCGGCAGCTTCCATTGCACCATCCAGCACTATGAAACCAAGCCAGTAGGGGGCGCTCCTCGGTCAGTTCAAGGTTAATTTCTCTGTGCCCTTCAACCAAAGTCTATGGTGTCTTCAGCAATACATCTGGTTATGGCGGGAAGCCAAGGACACCGGCAATCACCTGCATTGATTTAGATGCCTCTGGGGCCTCTCTGGCCAGTAACTCACAGGGAGACAACCTGTGCCTCACAGTGAGATCTTCATTTAATTATCGATGTTTCTTGGGAGTAGCATTGTTTATGAACGTGGGCTATTTTTGTTCAAAGCTCTGTTTAAAAATTATATTTTTAATTAGATTACAAACTAGTGGGGTTTCATAAGACTTCTTTCTACATCCTTAGTTTTTTGCTAACTCATTCCCTACACTTCCATTTTCCCAACCCATTGTCCCCATACCTACTAAACCTTCAGCTCCAAGTACTCACTCCCTGTTCCTTTATGTCATATGTGTCCTGCTACCACTTCTTACTACATGTTTTAACTTGGATTACAATATCAGACGTTCCCCAGCAGCTTTGCTCGCAGACTTCATTTTGGGTAAGCCTTCCCCTGACCCCTCCTTTTCTCCACTACCTGCTGGAACCCTTCTGCTCCCAGCATTCCACCTCTCTGCTTTCATTAATGGAATGATTAGTAAAATCTGCTATCATCAAAATAATCAGGCTCTCTCTGTTTGACTAGCTAAGATTTAACTTCTATAGATTGAAGTGGGCTTTTTTTAAAATAACCAAATCAAAGATCATAATCTCTTAATTATTACCTTAATTATTGACTTTATTCTTTGTGGTTTTATTTGGGGAACATTAAATGGAAAACAATGCTTGGAATATTCTACTGCAAACAGATATATCTTGCAAAAGATTCTTGCATGGAATCTGGGGCCATATAAAAAACCCATCCCCTAAAACAAAGAAAAGAAAACACCACCAATATTTTCAGGGTGTCCAAAATACCCCTGAGCGATAGTATCATGACCTCCTCAGAGGACACTGATTGATTGTTACAATTAACAGTAAATTGTATATAAAATTTCTAATTTACATGTGGATTTATACATAATCATGTGACTTGAATATGGTTACTTATACCACTATACAATATGTTCTGTATTTTTATTATAAATTCACACAGCATGACTCAATATGACATTATATGAGCCAAAACTACTATATGCTTTCCTGAATAATACATAAGTATTTGGATGTACCCATATTTGGCAAGTCTGACTATCAGTGGTTGGAAGCTTGGCAGGAAAAGCATCTTAGGTATATAAAAAAAATGAAATGATTCAGCTCATAGTGGAAGGTAACAGCAGAAAAACAGACACTCTGAGAAGTGCAGTGGGTGGGTGCCTTCTCATTACACTTCATTTCTGAAACATCATCGGGAAAATAATGCTTGCAGCAGAGCACACAGCCAGTCAGAGCCAGTTAGCATGCCTTCTGAGATTCAGTTTATTAAGAAGCTATAATTCCAGGAAGGTTTCTTAACTAGGACAGTTCAAACCTTCACCAAAAAAAAAATCACATTTTAATTCCAGGAATCTCAATTTATAGAAAGCCCAAGGGCTAGAGACTTAGACTGTGGATAAAGAAAGAATCACCACTCAATATTTAAAGGAGAAACGCTGTTGATAGAACAGAAGATTGGTCTGAAAAGTTCAGAATTGCACTTACTTTTTAAAAATATTCCCATGAATAGCATTCTAACCTGTGTATTAATATTTCATATGTTAGGGATTAGTTCACTGCTCTGTTCCTTTAAAGATGATTACATTTTTATAGAAGAAAGGGATAATTTTGAGCTAAAAAGAACTTAAAATTAAATAGACTAAATCTTTCATGTTTAAAAGAAATGAATTTTTATACATTTGAACATTTTATCCAAGATTCCTCACTAGAGGAATTCTATTCTTTCATATATTATATATATTTGTGTGTGAATATATATGTATACATACATATATATGTATATGTTTGTGTATACATAAGCAATTGTATGTAATTCAGAAAAATGTTAAGAATGGGATACTTCCACACTAACCTCATAAGTAAATATGGCAAAATTAATTTTAAAGTAAAAACCTCAAAGATCATGATCCCTTTTCAACAGAGATACAAAACTCCTAGGCAAGTTATTAAACAATGAAATCTAGTAACATACAAAACTGAGAATGCATTATGATCAAATCAACATTCACTCCAGGAATGCAATCATCACGGTTATTCAACAGTTGTAACTCAATCCACAATAGCACTATAGCACTACACAACTCTTAAGAGTAAACTGAAAACTCTCCATGGAAAACCCCAGTGAGAATGGGGAGAAGCTTCAACTCATTCACTCCTTGAAAAAATGAAAAATGGTAAAAAGCACTCTGAAAAACATACTGACAATATCTTAAGATGCTGGGCATACACTTGTCTGATGATGGAGCCATTTGACTCCCAAGTAGTCACCCAAATATCAAATGTTCATACTCCTTCACAAATGTGGACAGAAGCTTTGGATACAATAGTCCCAACTCAGAAGAAGACCAAACATCCATCAACAAATGAATAAATACAGCAGTACTTTTACATAACTTGTGCTATTCAACACAAAGAAGAAGCTATTGGCATAGGCAATAACTATGTGAATAGAAAAAAATAACTATACTAAACAAAATAAGGTGGATTAAAAATAGTGTAAAATGTATCATTAACTTTGTAAAATTCTACAAAATGTGACAAAATAGATCACTGGCTCCCTGGGAGTGTAAGATGGACAAGGAAGAATAGAAGAGCAGGTCTGTGGAGTTTATCAGGATTTTTTTGCGTTTTTGTTTTGTTTTTGCTATGACAGTAATGTTCATTATTTTGATTATAGTAATAGACTCATGAGTGCACACATATGTCAAAAATTACTGCATTTAAGTATGCACAGTCAGCATGTTGTATGCCAATTAGTTTCAATAAACCTGTTTGGTTTTTTTTCTCAATTGCCTGGGAGATTTCTCAAGCTCAAGAAGCCTTCATGTTATTCATTACATAAGCTTAATAAATAGACCACAGAGCATAAAATAAGATAGTGAAAATTAACTCAAACATGAATCATCTTCTAAAATGTCTACATTCACCAGTTAAAAAGCAAAGACAAACTAAAAGTGAGTTGTGTAAAATTAAAGCATAGAGAACTGAAGACAATATGTCAACCAAATACTCAGCAAAAAGAAAGCTAGTACAGGTATGTGGATGCCATAAGAGCATGCCATAAGGAGAAATCAGTTGAGAATAAAGGATTATGATAAAATAGCAATGATGATGGTGATAGTGATGGGAAAACTTTAGGAAATTGGAGACAAGTTATGGACCCAATTGCTGAGATGGATCACCACATACATGCTCATAGCCAGACTGATCAAGTTACGAAGTGTTGCAATGCCTTTGTATATCAATCATATCTCAGTAATAAAATTCATTTTGGCTTGTCATGTTCCTTTAAACTCACCTCTTGAAGTGAAATGAGGTCTTCATGTCTAGATAACAGAAATAACCTATATGATGACAGGATCATGTCTTGTTCATCCTTGTATGCTTAGCACAGAATCCTATACCTAACACATAATGGGTGTTCAATAAATGTCTGGTGGATGAGTGAATAATTGAATTATTGGTTGAGGAGCATGCTCTCTGACATTAAAAGTTATGACAAAAGCTATTTCTCTAATTAGACTTGAAAGCTTAGTTGTGGGAAGCGACTGCCTCTGAATTTAGGAAATGAGAAGTTGGGGGTTGTGGGGGTTGTGTATACTCTCTCACCCTGGGCCCTTAGGCAGCTTTTGATAAATCTCTTTTCTGATGCTGGGTTTTGATTTGCATTTATGATAATGGTCTGAATATGCTTCTTACACACTATATTGTCACTCATTGTATTTTTCCAATTTCTTGCAAATCCTTAGTGTAAGGGGACATAGTCACCAAGAATTATGTTATAGGGACAAGAAGGATTCTTCAAACCAGCTTGCAAAACATTCACTTCAGCAAATACATCTCTCTGCCCTAGTTTTCTAAATCAGCCAATAATAATTATCCTATAAATCCCGCCTCCCCAAAGTTTTCCTTTTCTTTACAGTCACAACAAGCTGCCTGCTCTCCCCTCGTCATATTTTATGTCTTAGTTTTGTTTTCACAGGTCCCTTTCTTCCTGCCTTTGTAATTTTCCTTGTGTCATAAGATACCAAATTTATGGCTGGGAAAATGTTAACATCTAACTTCTAAAAAGTCTTCTAATCATGAAATTAAAAAAAATTCAAAAATTAAGCATACCATTTGTTTTAAAGGTTGCAAAAGACATATAACAACAAGAACCCTAGAAATGGCAGATTGCCCTGAAGAGACATCTGTTTCCTACTCTTGGATATCCATTAGTCTACATGCAGGCACCATAAGGTAAAGAGAATCTTGCTCTCTATGTGGGAAAGCAGGTATCCTGTACCTATGAATAGTACCTAAAGGAGGAGAAAAGACAATGAACAAAAGAAGGCACAGACAGGTTCAGCTTCTCAAACACTGATGATCTTTCTAGAACTAATCCCAAGCCTCAAGGTGAAAGACAGTTAATGATCAAAGAAAAAAAAAAAACGAACGATTGATTACCTGATACAATACTGAATCAAATACTATTAAGAGAATCCACTGTCTGACTACAATAGACTTTCATCAATTGTTTGTGGAGTGAATTATCAACCAGATCAGAAAGAATAAAAGTTGGAAGAAACTTAGAAAATCTCTGAGATTTAGTGATGGGGCTGCAATATAAAAAGAATTGCCTAAAATCACAAAATGAACTAAGAGGCAAGCCTAAACCTCATCTCCCTCTCCCTTCTTCTTCACTCCACTCAGCTGTTGTCCATCAATCTGCAAGCCTCTTCCCTAGGAGCTATTCTACCTTTGTACTATTCCCCATCAGTATACCTAAAAATGACAGGGGGGCACCACAAAGATCCTCTAAGCCAAGAGTCTTCTGTAAGCTCCTTTTCAACACTGTGGTCCTGTGTGGTAGTTTGAATGTAATTGGCCCCCAGAAGCTCATAGTGAGTGGCACTATTAGGAGGTGCATCTTGTTGAAGTAGGTGTGGCCTTGTTAGAGAAAGTATGTCACTGTGGAGGCAGGTTTTGAAGTCTTACATGCTCAAGATATCACCCAGTGTCTCAGGTTATTTCCTGTTGCCTACACAAGGTATAGAGCTTTCAGCTACCTCTCCACCACCACGTCTGCCTACACACCATGTTGCACCATGATGGTAATGGACTGAACCTCTGAACTATGAACCACTCAATTAAATGCTTTCCTTTATAAGAGTTGCCATGATCATAGTGTCTCTTCACAGCAATAGAAACCCTAACTAAGACAAAATACACACCTTAGCTACAGATCAGAGGAGGGCAATAGGAAACATGCTCAAAAGGAGGAGTGACTGTATAAACATTTCTCTGAGATAAAACATTACTTAAATCTACATGATAACTGAGTTTTGATCCAATTAACTTCTCTTTGTGATGTAACTGTATATATAATATTATATTGTACTTAACACTCTGAAGAAACAAGAAAAGAAAAAAAAGGAAATGAAAAAGGAAACAAGGAATAAAAATGTATTTTATACTACATATAAGTCAGAGTATATGTATATACAATCCTTATGTGTGTGCATATCTGTGTGTGTACCTTCATATCCTCTGCTCCAGTGAAGTTGAGAGCAGTTTATAATGTTCAGGCAGTCGCATTTGATCACATGACTGACATAAAGGCCACATGTCAGTGATGTGTGTTTGTTGTGTATCTGACTTTGTAAGGACTTGGCCAATGAACAGTCTTTTAGAAAAATCAAGAGAAAGACTAAATTGCCTTTGCTAATAGCATAGGTTCAATTCAGTACCACAGTAACCCTCACCTTTAGGCTACTTTTCATGCCTTCACCAACTGAAAAACCAGAACTTAGTAGCAAGGTATTTCATGAGTTTTAGTCATTTAAACATATTAAAAAGAGGTGAAATTTTGAAATTCTAAAATGCTCACCATATTACGTCATGGCATTAATTTAATAAAAGTAAATTGATTGTTTTAAGGAAAGTATTTTTACACAGAGTGAAGAGACAGCCTACAGAATGGAGAAAATAGATGAACTGCATAGACAGTTTTTAAATGAAGCACCAATGTCAATAAATGTATGAAAAAATTTTCCATATGTGTTCCATCAGGAATATGCATTGAGATTCCATCCCAGCCCTGTCAGAATAACTATCATAAAGAAAACAAACAACAGCACACATAAGAATATGGAAAGAAAGATTTATATACCATTGTTCAGAATGTAAATTAATGCAGCCACTACAGAAATCACCATGGACATTGCTCAAATACTAAAAATAGAATTTTGTTCCATTCAGCTCTACCCATCCTGGTAGAGTCTAAATCTACATATACAGAGATACATGAACATTAGGGTTTTAATTATGACACTATCCATAATAGTTAAAAAATCAGCCTGGCTGTTCCCCAGTAAGTAAATAGATAAAGGAAATATGATATATGTACACTGTAATTTTATTCAGTCATAAAGAATGAAGTTACATCATTTTTAGGAAAATGTACATACACGCACATGTGCACACACACATGCACACACGCACACACACTGTGTAAGTTACTTTTCTGTAACCAAATACCTAAAATAACAAACTTACAGCACGAAAGGTTTTATTTTGCTATCAGTTGCAGTAGATCCTAGTTCATCGTGCCAGGGTAGGCACTAGGGTGGGTGATCAGTGCTCCATCACACCAGGAAGCAGAAGGAGATGGATGCCTATGCTCAGCTGGCTTTCTTCTTATATGTACTTCAAGACCCAAGCCCAAGAAATGCTGTATCTTTCCTATGGGATGGATCTTCCTTTATCAATTAACTGAACCAAAATAATGCCTCCTTGGTGTGCAGGAGACTTGTCTCCTAGGTGACTCCTGTCAAGTTGGCTATCACCACTATCAGAGACATGGGCACAGAAGGGGAATAGTTTGGAAAAAAAAAACAATAACAGAAGGGAGAGAGAGAGAGGGACAATGGAAAGTAACGGGTGAGTGTATTTGAGCAAAGTACATGACATGCAGGCATGAAAATATTAATGAAACCCATTATTTCACACATGAATATGAAGTAATTTTAAAATTATAAATAAAATAGCATTAAAAAGAAACAGAAAGTGGTTTTACTGAATTGACATGAAACCTAGAAAGGATAACCTAAAAACTAAAATGATGAATATTTTATTACTATCAAACAACTGTTTCAGGAGACAAAAATTAAACTACAGACTCACCATCAATCATAGCACTAATAAATAAATAAAGATAAAATACTGATCAGCAGTCACTGAATTATTGAGCCCAGAGCCTGTCTGCTACAGTTTTATTAGTCAAAAATCAAAATTGTATGAACTCATAAATACTCGATATTCACAAACATCAGAGTCAAATTAAGGAAATTGTCCAACACAACAAAGTCAGTTGAACACATCATAACAACAATTTGAAGAGGAACCTCCTACCAAAACATAATGAACCATACTCACCAGGCTCTCATATAAACAGGATAATGTTAGCCAGGATGGAAAAAATAAACTCAAGCCTAGGGGCTGAACCTTGGCACGATGAGTTCATGTCATACAGACAATCAAGAGATTCTTCAACAGTTATTCAAGTCACACACACACACACACACACACACACACACACACACACACAACACCACCATCATCATCATAGTAATAATAATATCAACAAGAATGACAATAAACCCAATACCTTTCCTAAAGAGAAGGCTCAAGGGTAGCTTACTCAGTAGAGTGCTTGCTACACAAGCATAAGGATCTAAATTCAATTCCCAGAACCCACGTAAAAAGTCAGATGTGGTAGTGGGTGTTTGTAATCCCAGTTCTGGGGAAGTGGAGACACATGGATCCCTGTGTTTGCTAGCTAGCCTCATTGGGGAGCCCTAGGCAGAAGTGAGAGATCCTATCTCATTAAACAAAGTAGATAGCACCTGAGGAGGAACCAATCCAAGGCTGTCATCCAACCTCCACATACACATTTATATACACATATACTACCCGCCAACATATATGAACACACATATAAAAACACACCAAAAATGATAAATCATAAAAGGCTATGGATTTTAAGAAGTAAATGTGACCAAATGATAAAGGTATAAAACAAACAGCACAAATGCTAAAGTAGGAAAGAACAAGGTATAATTAATCAACCCATAACCTGTTTCTCTAGAAAATGATAGGCACAGCACCCACATGGTTGCCATGATTCAATATGGATTTGAATACCAGACAAACAAGAACATTGGCTCCTTACTTCAACCTACAACAAACATTACTGGTTTCTTTCAATCATCTCGGTGAGAACTGCCAAATAATGTCTATCATGTCACAGGAAAACCACAACCTGTCAAAATGCAGAGCTGCATGTCCTAGTTCCAACTGATACATCTACAACAGAATTCATATACCTAAGGCTTGGGGATCATTTTGAACAAGTACACAGAAAGATTTTTAAGAACCAGAGGAAGAGAGAGTTTGCTGTGCAATTGTGTCTTCTAGAAGAAGGGTCAGAGAAGCTACACCCAGGAAATCTCACCAACATGTTTACCTAAACATGACAATAGACATGCTAACATGGAAGGGGGAAAGCTCATGAGACTTCAACCCTAAACAAAGAACTACAGGCAACTATGGGAAATGGTCTCACTCTTTGGTTATCCAATGTAACTGAAAGTTTTCCTGTGTCCTGGCTGGCCGACTGTCGGGACAAATCTTTCCCATCCATGTCCCCCAAGTAGGCACACAGAGGCTTATGTTAATTATAACTGCTTGGCCATTAGTTCAGGCTTAGTATTAACTAGCTCTTACACTTTAATTAACTCATTTCTATAAATCTATACTTTGCTATATGACTTGTGGCTTACCAGTACTTTTACATCTTGCTTCTCATGATGGCAGCTAGCAGCATCTCCTGACTTAGTCTTTCTCTTCACAGAATTCTCCTTGTCTGCTTATCCCACCTATACTTCCTGCCTGGCTACTGGCCACTCAGAGTTTTATTAAACCAGTGTACAAAAGCATTATCCCACAGCATTTCTCCTTTTCTATTTAATTAAAAAGGAAAGTTTTAACTTTAACATAGCAAAATTATGTATAACAAACAATTATCAAGCAAGAATTACAGTTGCAATATCTAGTCTATTTGTATTTGGCAAAATTAAAGAAAATATTCTCTCTATCCTATATTTGTGAGTCTAAAGCTTTATATCTAATTTATCTTTTATCATAACCAAGGAAAATTATAACTATCTAGTCTTCAACTACATCAAAGATCTCAGAAGGATACAATATTACCTAAGTAAACAGGAAAAGCATTGTAAGCAACTTCCAAAAGTCTAGAATGGCAGAGACAGCTGCCTGCCTGGACAGTTACCCAAAGTTCCTCTGAAACATTGGGGCATCCATCTTCAGCCCATAGGCAAAGTCTCTTAGTCATTTTTTTCTGTGTCCTGTAAAATGTCGGGTAGTTTCTTCAGTGAAGCAGGAACTTGAAGGACCATCTCACCTTGCAAAGTTCAGTGGTCACCTTCCTATGTGTCCTGCATGTCTAGTTTTTACAACATATCATCAAGCAGTCAATGCAAGGGCACTTTTTTGCCCAGTGGCTAACTTTTGCCATAAAGAAAGCAAACTCCATAATCCAATGGTCAGCCCTGAAAACATATACATGTAAGTAACATTATACAGATGTAGCAGGTTGTATTCATGTATTTAGAAATACACACACATATATGAAAAAAGAAGGAAGAAATGATGTAATTATATTATCTCAAAAAAAATTTTAAATTATATTAAAATAAATAAAATAAAACAATAACAAAAATACAATGCATTCTTATTTTTGTCTTTGTTGGGCAATGGTGGACAAGACTTCAAAACTACTGTTCAAGGTGACATATATTGGTTTTCTGTCCATCACTGCAACAAACTCCTTGAGAACCAGCTTCTGGGCTGTCAAGATGGCTCAGTGGATAGAGGCATTTGCCACCAAGCCTAAAAACCTGAATTGAATGCCAGGACCACATGAAAAAAGGAGAGAACCAACTCCTACAGGTTTTCCCCTGGCTTTCCCTATGTGCTGTGGTATGTGCCAAAGGCATATGTGTGCGTGCATGCACACATACACACACACACACACACACACACACACACACACACACACACACGAGCACACGTGTGCGCGCATGATAAATCTTATTATTAGAAGTCCAGGAGGAAGGAACTCATGTTCAGTTGAGACTTTACAATTCAGTGCAGGTGGAGAGGACACCTGCTTCCAGGCCCATTCTTAGCGTCCCTTGTGAAAACAGCTGTGCATTCTCAGTCATTGTTTTTCCACCTGCTGGAACTTTGTTTTTCAGTCAGTCCTTACTTTTTACAGATTCTGTAATTTTGTGATTATTTTAACTGTTAAAATATAGCTTGGTCCAACTTAAAACGTCACTATTTAACAGATCCAGTGTTACAGTAAAAACAAGTGGTACAGTTGAAGGGAAAGTTGGGTTTAAGGTGGCAAGGTCAGGAACACTAGCGATGAGAGATGAAAGGGCTTGCCACTGGGAATGAGATCGTCAGGCTGATCAGGTGAGAAGAGTGACTGGAGTCTGGAAAAACAGCAAAGCCAGTATCAGCAGGCTCCCCCTGGCTCCTGTGAAACCTACTAGGAGTAACATACACAAGTCATGGTTAGCTTTCCATATATTTTTAGATGTACTGTCTCTCTCTAACTGCAACAGACTATACTGTAGGCGAGGATGCTTTCTGTCATAGTTTGCTTTCTATTGCTGTGAGAATACATTGATCCAAAGCAACTTGAGACAGAAATAGTTTATTTGGTTTACAGTCCATCATCAAGGGAAGCTAAGGTTGGAATTCAAGGCAGAAACCTGAAGTCAGGAACTAAAGTGGAGGGAATGGAGGAATGCTGCTTACTGACTTGCTCAGCTATTTGTCTTATACTGCCCAGGCCCTCCTACCTAAGAATAATACTGCCCATAGTGTGCTTTGCTCCCCACATCAGTTATCAATCAAGAAAATACCCCACAGACACACCCACAGGCCATTCAGATGGAGGTGATTCCTCAACTGAGAGTCCCTCTTCCCAAGTATTTCTAACTCACAACTAAAGCTGACCAGGACAGCTTCTAGAATGCCTCTACCTACTCCAGAAAGAATGCCATCCTCATGCATTCTTAGATATTTAGGACTTAGATATTTAGTAACACAGGAAATCTTTAGTTAAACCTTGATGGTTGTGTGTCTGGGTTGTCAGAATGCCCCATCAAGCTACTGATAGGCTGTTCTCACTGTCTCCACCCACACATATACACTAACATAGGTTCTGCATCCTCGACCAGATACCATTATAATATCACTTACATTGTGATTTTGACACCACTCTCCTTTTCTGGAGACTACGGGACAAAATATCCTAAAAGATAAGGCCCACTGTACTTTGAGATAGAAAGGGGTCATATTATAACATGAATACACCCCTCATTTAAGTATTCGTCAGAAACATCCTTACACTTCCCAATGCAGAACCCACTAGGCTCCTGATCCTTCCTCGAGGCAGCTCACTCCCATCTCTTTCAAGAGTGTGCTTCTGCTACTTTATTAAATAAATGCATGTTCAACTATCTGTCTCTTGACTGAATTTATTATTTCCAAAAGGCAAGAACCAAGAGACCCCTGCAATGTCCTCAAGACCAGCACAGCTCAGAAATGCGGCCCTGGCTTCCGAGGGTAGGGAAAGCAAGGCCATGGCTGTGCCCCTCCTCCAGGGAGACACTCTGGGATTGAGGCTGGGAGACTAGAGTGGGTTGTATACACTGCTTCAGTGACTGTACTTACATCACATATGTAGGTGAGTCTCTGCCCTCACACTGGGTTTCATTCAGTGCTCACAGCCTGTATGTGCACTGGGCTCCTTCACGTCCGTGTGTGTGTGTGTGTGTGTGTGTGTGTGTGTGTGTGTGTGTGTGTGTGTGCACGCGCACGTGTTACAGATAATCTTTCTGGTTCTTTCCAGTGGCCTATTCAAAATATAGGTGACTTTTCTCACAAGTCTTGGCTATTAGATGACTGTACAAACCCACGTCCCTTTGTGTGGCTCAAACATCCCATTGCTGAACTTATTGGCTATCTAAATAACCATCAGCTGCATCCCTCCCTTTCACATCTGAGCCCCTCTGAAGATAACCTCAGAAACTGCTATATCCAAACACTCTGAGGCAAAACTGAAGGAAAATGGAGAAACTGCTTCATAGACTTCTCAGACACAGTTCATTCTCCTTTTTGGCAGGCCCATGGTCTGTGCTGTGCTTATGGCTTCCCATTTACAGATCCCTTTAGCAAAACCAGGTACCAGCCCCTGTGTTTGGTAACACTGACTCCTACTCTTCCAAACAGGCCAGCCACTAGGTACTCGACAAAGATTCAGATGACCATTCTTCCAAGCACTCCTGATTCTTTTTTTTTAAATTACCACATATTTGTGGCATATGGTGTGCCTATATGTGATGTTTTGGTACAAGCTCATATTTTAGTGTTCAAGTAATGAAAAGCATATCCATCTGTTCAAATATTTATCATTTCTGACCCTGAGAAATGTGTTTTCTATACATCCATATTTGGTCATCTGACCTACTACCAATCACTCAGTAAGTCAGGTCCTGTGCTCTACAGCACAATATTTTATCAAGTCTTCAGATGAAAGAATGAATGCCTGACTTACTTTGCATGCATCTTGGAGACTCATGGATTCCACTTAGACAGGGGACACTTGTCACCTTCAGAAAAAAGTCCAGAGCATTCATATTGAATGTGCTTATTAACTGCTTTTTCTCTTTTAATTCACTAAGAAGAAAGCAATATATTTTTAGCTTCATGGATGTTCAGAGACTGTACATTTGCAATTTGAAGACACAGGACATTGAGTTCAATGTCTTGAGTGGACTGCTTCACGTTACATTCTAACACCAGGACACATTCTACCTTCTGCTGACATTCAATTAAGCTTGACTAGTTGCCCTCTCTAATTTTTGAAAGGAGTTCTGCTTGTTCATAATTGAGAAAGGAATTGCTATTGATGAATTAAAGCAGCAGTGAACCTCTGCCCATTCCTAGACAAGATAGGGAATATTGTTCTCTGGCTCCAGCAGAGATCCACCCCTCTAAACAGCTCATGAAGGAGGTCCTGTTATCCATATTTCAGCTATCACCTGAGGTAGGGTAATGCCAAGTACCTTCTGCACCATAGTTCAGAGGAGAGGAGGCAAAATATATAAACCAAAACTAGTGTGAACAGAATACAGAACACAATGCTGAAAACATATGAAGCCAAATGGTTTTCTCATTCATCTTTTCTGATGGAAGGTGGTTTGCTGTTACATGAAGGATGGGCCCACACGAATGAAGCTGTCTGCAGCTTTGAGTGCTGCTTGGCCCCAGTACTAGATCAGAAACACTGCAACTGCTGGATATCAGAAGCCATCA
>CABHPQ010174518.1:3477-32724 GCA_902168405.1 Peromyscus aztecus
AAAAAAAAAAAAAAAAAAAAAAAAAAAAAAATTACAAACATAATTTGGAATATTGTAATATATGCCTAAGGAAAATACAATTTGCAAAGTGTGTTTTACTTTATTTTCATGTTAAGGAAAAAATAATCATCACAGTCTTCCTTGCTTTTTTCATTTTCTCCACTAACTGAACTTCTTCTTTATAAATTACAGGATGAAGAGAAGTGGCCACCTCTAGACATAATAAAATTAGAAGGAGCAGAAATTGATGTTGACAATAGCTTGGGAAAACCATTTGTGTTTAACTGTATGCCTCAGTCTGGAAGTAGAATATTTTGCCTCTGTGCAACTTCAAACCAAGAGATGAAAAGGTAATACATTAATCTCCTGGCTCTCTGGTTTTACTTTCAGTCAGGAGAATGTTTCATGAGTAGTAGTAGACTTGCATATTCTTAGAAGCAGAAATAAACAGAGAACAAAATATGGTAGCATATGTTTTATTAAAATCAAGAAGTTTAGGATGTCATTATTTCATTTTTTTCAAACAGAATTTCCAAAGAATATGAGCATATTCTGTTAACATTACTACTGTAACGCTCCTTATTTCCTTTAAGAAACAAAAGCTCAATAATGCTGCAGCTCCCTGTTTATATCTCTCATTCCTAACAAATTACTAGATGTATGCACTATAAGATGGATAGTTATCAGTATAAAAATAATGAAGCATGATATGGAACAATACAGTTGAGTGAGATGAGGTAAATAAATAGAGACTCCACTGACATTGTATAAGCATATATTCCACAAAGAGGGAGAATGTTTTGGCACTATAAAATGTAGCAAAACTTCTGGCCATTAGATATGTACTCCATTCCCCTGAGGGAATGCAGCTCATTGGCCATTTCAGTGAGTCACGTGGAAACTGTAAGGAAGGAACTGACAAGTTAAGGTGGGAGGTGAACAGGCTACAGAACAGAAAGTGAATGGGAAAAGGTATAGCATCAATGTGTCTAGTCTTAACGAACACCTTCTTCCAACCTTACAGGGGGTACTAGATCAGAAACATCTTGGGCAAAAAGTATTCTGTCCCCGTTTGTGGAATATTGCACATTTGAATAAATATATGGTAAAGGACAACCAGGATAATATGATAACAACTTCGTTGTGTCTCAATGAGTCCACTGTATTTGTGCACACCAAACACGCCTAAGACACCATTTTAAAGATTCTGTGGATTATCTGTATAATGAAGAGCCCATCTTTGGCCCCAAAAGTAAATAAATGGGAAAAATTGTGGAAGAGGAAGTGGAAAGGTTGTCAGAGCCAGCAGATCAGGGAGTCCGCTGTGAGATTGTGTCCCCTAGTAACATCAGAGGTTACACCCATGAAATCTCAGCAACGTGACTGCCTAAACGTAAGCTGAACAGGGATGACATTGATAGACATGCCAAAGCGGACAGAGGAAGGACCAAGAGGTCTTCCTCTTGAGGTCTCAGCTCTACCCAAAAACACTACAGGCAGCTAAGAAGTGCTGGGAGTGGCAGAAATGGTCTTCCCCAAGGAAAAGCACACCCGTTGGTCATCCAGCGTCCAACAGTAAGTGCTGAAAACACACATACAAGTAACATTATATGGACTGAACCTGTTGGATTTAGGAATATATATGCATGTATATATAGTGCATATAATAATAATTAGTGGGAAAAAAAGAGGCCATGAATTTGAAAGAGAGCAGAGAGTGATATATAGGAGGGTTTGGCAGGAAGAAAGGGAAGGGAGAAATGTTGTAATTAAATTATAATCTCAAAAATGAAAAAAAAAAGTAAGTAAACAAAACAAAGTGCCAAGTCGGAACTAAAGCGGTAGGGCATTTGTTCTTTGGAATACAAAATAAAAGTTGAGAAGTATCCTAAGAGAAGATAAATGACATCCCAACTGAGAACAGGAAGTAGGGGCTTGTGAATGTGGGAATGAAGGAGTTATTTATGGGAGAGATACACACATGGGAGAAGACATGGAGCAGAGGGGATCCTGGGAAATACACTGGACTGTGGGGATACCAGCGAGCAGTGTGCTTTGATTGGAAGTTGGGGAGTTTGAAACAAAACTGAAAAAGGTTGGCAGGTGGGGTAGGGTCCATCTGCCAACCCTAGGCTAAGAAGCAAGATGGGAAGAGCTCAGGCCTCCAGATAGAACACCACTAAGGCATACCAACGAAGCCACTGTTTGAAGAACACTTAAGAAGGGACTCCAGGCACTAGCCATTCACCAGTATTTCCATATTTTAGTAGGCTGTGCCTTATGGTTAGCATAGCGATTATTAACATTCATGCTGTTGTAAATAAATTCCAAACCTCGGAAAGAGTGAATGAATTCTCTCTTAGGCACTGATAAATGATACCATGTATTTTGCTTTAGATATGCCTAACGGTATAAGGCTTTGCCCCAAACTAACCTTACATTTGCAAGAATGTGTTGCCTTCACCCAGGAGTGAGGAAGCACATTGGAGGCTCCGGACTGCTCTGCCTGAAGGACAGGTTAAGCAAGAACAAGCTCCTCTATGGGACACTACACAGTCCCCATGGGGTAGTCCCTCTCATTTTATTGTCTTTCAGGTGGCTTGAAGCAATGCACAAAGCAGCCCATCCTGTCCGCCAGGTAAGGTTTCCTCCTCAGCCCTGGTCTCTGTTTCCAGTTTGTGTTTCTTTACAGAAGGGAGCAAGGTAGATGTTGTGCTGCCCCGTCTGGGACATCTTAGGTCTGTTCTAAATGCTGGGGAAGGGACTCAGAGTCAACAGGGGTTCAGCTCAGATCCGAGAGGGGAGCTGTCGGTCCTGCTGCTCTTTTTATTTTCTGAAATTTGTATGACATCTGTGGCATGAATCTTAAAAGTTCTTATTAGTAAACCTGAGCCAGGTATTGGGGTGAACACTGGAAGATCAGAGAGACAGAACAAGCCACAGCTATCTCACCTCGCCGGATCCTCAGCTGGTCTTGCTTCCTCAGACTGGAAGCCTCTATGTCCTCATATCCCAATGACTCTCAGCTGAACTGCTGCTAGAAGCCTGAATGATTAACCAGCCCAAATGCTTCTCCAGGCCAAAATGCCTACCCAGGCCAAATGCCCCGAGTTTCTTCACGCCTTATAAACGTTTCTGCTCTCTACCACCACTCCCTGGGATTAAAGGCTGGTTTACTGGGATTAAAGGCATGTGTCACCAAGCCTGGCCGTTTCCAATGTGGCCTTGAACTCACAGAGATCCAGAGGGATTTCTGTCTCTGGAATGCTAGGATTAAAGGCGTATGCTACCACTGCCTATCCTCATGTTTAATATTGTGGCTGTTCTGTCTCTGACCCCAGATAAGTTTATTAAGGTACACAATATTTTGGGGAACACAATACCACCACAGACATCCCTCACAGGAAGTATCGGGATGGAGTCACCAAGTAGAGTGTAATTACTGATGCACACGGAGCCTTCCAGTAGTCCACCGCAGTGACAAACAAATGCTGCTGGTTCTTTGCGCTCTCAAGATCTCCAGGATCTTGGGCTGCTGCTGCTGTCTGAGCAGCTTGTGAGAGAGTGTGAACTGTATTCAGATACTCAGTGCCAGTGGGGCCATGTTCATCTCTGTTCTATAGGCTTGTTAGTCACCTTGCACTATTCTTCCACACCCATGATCTCCAACTTTAGAGCAATATCATTCTGTTATATTTATTCCTACAAAATGTCAAGTGATTTAATTACATCATCAGGTAAGCCATCACTTGAGAGCCTAAGGCACTGGGTACCCCTCTTTCTGAGTTTGTCCCATAATGCATTGTGAGAACCACTGCCTAAAGCCCAGCTGTTTCATTTTTACACTGTGGATATGGTTTGTAACGAAGTTATTAATTGCATTTAATAAGATCATTCCTTCATAAGATGGCATTCACTTAGTACTGTCTGTACGCACTTTGAGTTTATGCGTTGGCAGAAGGTCAGGGTGGAGTTTGGATGTCCTTGCCTTGTAACTAACTGTCCATTCAGAACAATCGTAAGCATTGTCATATAATGAACAGCAGGGCTTTTGTTTCCTTTTACCTGGAACACAGCACTCAGTACACTCACCCGTCTCTCCAATGCACCACCCTAATGAGCCTGAATACTTTTAAGAGCTATCCATTCTGCTAATGCACTCAGGGTGTCGGCAGCAAGTGAAAAAAATGAACAGCCAAACTCCCAGCAGGCTCCCACTTCACAGCACAGAATACAGCAAGTTCTGCATTCTGATATCTTTTCACCGCCTTACTAAATAAAACTAAAGGGCAAAACCAAAACGGAACAAAGAGAAACTGGCAAGCGCAGGCCAGTCCTGATGAAGAGATAAAGCGCAGTGCTCCTGGCCACGGGTCAGAGTTCTCAGAAAGAGCCTGTTTCCCAGGCCTGTGGACTGAAGACTGCCCTCCAGGTTAGAGGGGCTCCATTTATCATCAGCCTTCCACATCAGTGACCGTGAGAGCCCAAGGCTGGGGCTGGCCTGGAGCATTTAATTTGCACAAGTGGGGGTTCAGATAAAGAAAGACATGAGCCAGGGGCTGCTATTATTCATAGTGGACATACCAGGATCCAGCCTTGGAGGGTAGTGTGGTGTGAGAAGCCCCATATCAGGCCAGAGCTTTACAAACAGGAGCATCAGCAACTCTTTGCTGAGGTACCTATTCCCATTGGCTCTCTATTCCCAATCTCCTGGTTTTTTTTGGCGGATACTCTTCAATTTCTTTAGAATACAATAGAAACCAAAGAGAAGAGGGAGTTCTCTATAGGCAAAGGATAATTTGACTGTGACTCAAGCAGTGAGATTATATTAGCAATAGAATTTTTCAGAGCAGTGGCTCCCTAAAGTCAAATAGACTTATCCCCAGGTCACTGCTCTGTGGGTCAAAGGCATCTGGTGCAAGATGACTACTTATATATATATTGCTGTACTGCACCTGCAGAACCATGTCTGGGAAGATGTTACCCTGCACAACAGTAGGCTGCCCCCTCTTGCTATCAAACAGCCTGAATGTCTGGGCCTTCTGCACCAGCTGGAGAGAAGCACAGGAGAGTGGCTCCAACACTACTGCATTCTGAAGGATGGCTGCTTGTATTTCTATGCCAGCATTCGCTCCACTCAGGCATCAGGTAAGGAATCAACGCCACTTGAAATTATTGTAATTACAGTACTAGGAAGGACACCTTAGCTTTATCGAACCTTTGGAATGCCCCGTACAAGTGCTTCACCTAAGACAGCCCGTCGATACTCCACAGAGGAGGCACTGTTGCGCTGCTACTGTAAGCAATCTACTGAGATCTTAACAGCCAGGCTAGCCCTGGAGCCTGGAGCCTTAATGCCTCATGTTTGATGTTTAGAAGTTAAAAGACCAGCTCCTCATTCCTTTGGTCACTGATGACCTTCAAAGGGAATGCTAGTCATTTTCTTAGGTAGAAACATCATCTTTTCCCCAAAGTATTCCTAACTTGGATGCTGGCAGTCTGGTGGTTGGTTTTTTGTTGTTGTTGTTGTTTGTTTTTTGTTTTGTTTTGTTTTGTTTGTGGTCAGTTTGCTCAACTTTCCACAATTTACTTTCCTTACTTATAAAATGGAAATAATGGAAACAGCAGCTATCTGTTTCACAAGAATGCTGTGAAGACAGAGCCATTGTTATTGAAATAGCATTAGTTCTGCAATTAGTCGTCTGAATATAAAAAGCTATTCCCATATATATTACATTCGTTTATCATAGAATTACTTTACATTCTTATGAAGTTATATATGTAGTTGGATTTCTGTTTGGGCCACCAGCTCACAAATAATGATACAGAGACTTCTCATTAATTATGAAAGCTCAGCCTATAGCTTAGTCTTGTTGCTAACTAACTCTTATAACTTAAATTAGCCCATTTACATTAATCTACATTATATCATGTGTCATTACCACTCTTCTATCTTGTACTTCTTGTTTCCTCTCTGAATCTCTTGACATCTCTTGCATGCCTAGATTCCTCCTCCTCTTTTCTCTCCCTGGAAATTCTACCTATACCTTCTGCCTAGCTATTGGCCATTCAGCTTTTTATTACTCCAATCACAGCAATACACCTTCACATAATGTACAAATATCCCACAGCATATATACATATTTGAAATAGAATATACATATAGAATATGTGTATTTAAAAGATATAGATATAAAAATATCATGTGAATAATAAAATAAACATACCTGAAATCTACAAAAGAGCTCTCTCGCATTTTCAAAAATTATTATCTAAGTTATTTATTTCAAAATTTTAATTGAAATTCAAATATTATTATATCAGTCCCCTGCTTCCTTTTCTTTCCTTCAACCTCTCCCATGACCCTGTTGTGTTCTCTCAAACTAATGGCCCTTTTTTCTTTAATTACTATTTTTACATAGATATAAGCACATATATAAGCTAAACTTGTCTGGTGCTTGTGTGTGTGTGTGTGGGTGTGGGTGTGTGTGTGTGTGATTTCAGGGCTTACTACTTGGTATTGAATAACCAATTAGGATTTCATCCATCGTGAAGACTAAATGGTGAAGACGAATTCTCCCTCTCTCATCAGTCTTTAGTTGTTTTAGTTTAGTTTTGTTTAGTTTACCAAAGTCTCTAGTTCTTTGTCTAGCAGTGAGAGTCCCCCTTCCATGTTAGCATGTCTATAGGTGTTATCACCAGGCAGGTCCCATTTAGGCAGCCATATTGTCAAGGTATCATAGGTGAAGCAGCCCTTTCATTGATGAATGAATTATAATTTTTTAGAATAGGTGGAAATTTCCCTTGAGGGACATTTTGTTAGTATCTCAAAACTTAAATATAATAACCATTGATATTTTCATAATTGATGTTACAATATATAAACAGGAAAGAAAACACAAATATCTGTACAAACATATTCTTAACAAAATATGACAGAAACACTCATGTCAATTATAATCTTCATTTCTTCACTTGGTCATATGGCCTTGGCTGGCATTTATAACTACCTTCTTCTGCTACTCATTCTATACTTCCTCCACCCCCAGCAAGCACTTCAGCAGGTCTTGGTTCTTTTCCTGGGGGGCCGATTCATTCACATATATATAATGAATATATATCAAAAGGGATTTATTAGACTGGCTTGCACAGTAGAGTCTGAAGAGTCCAACGGTGGCTGTTTCTTACTGGGGAGGCTGAGACCCCAGCATCCGCTCAGGCAACAAAGCTGGATCCCTCCTCAGTCCCGGTCAGCTGCTGGAAGCCTGGAAGATTTCTGAAGGCCACTGGTCTTCAGTCCACACTGGAAAGCTGAAGAAACTGTGTTTCGGTGTCAATGAAGATGGCAGCCACAGAAGCGGCAGTAGCAGCAGCAGCAACTCACCAGCAAGAGATGACAGCAAGCAGACACCAAGGCAGAAACCTTCCCTTGGGCTTCCTCATATCTGGGCCATTGCCAGAAAGTACCTCCCATATATGCAGGGATCTTCTCAGCTCAGCCCTAACCAAGAAAATCCTAACCTAATCTAGATAACCTTTCACAGGTATGCCCAGAGGTTTGGCTCATGAATGGGTCCTTCTAGGTGGCAATATAAACTGTGACACAACACACACACACACACACACACACACACACACACACACACACACCAGAGTTCTAGTACTCATCTTTAATTCTTGCCAGAGATGCTAAAGAAGTAATACTTGGCATGCTGTCATCTATAATTCTTGCTTTCTCTGTACTCACAAAGAGAGCTCTGCATAGCTCTAATACAAGTTACAACTCTCTGTGTCTTCATTCCCCAGGCAGTCGTATTCCTGAACCAGACCTTGATTACTGTTTACTACAGGGGGCTTCTCATACTGAGGACTCTCGGTCAGTTTCTAAATCATAGAAACAGTGTGGTCAGTTGTGGTTATTTTTAAAACAACTGAATTAGAAACACGGTACACACCAATGAGGTGGCTCAGTGAATAAGGCTGCGAGCCTGATGCCCTGAGTTCCACCCCCAGAAACCCTGATAGAAGAAGAGAAAACACTCATGGCGATTATCCTCTGATCTCCACATGCCTCATATTCTCTCTCTCTCCTATCTATCTATCTCTTTCTCTCTCTCACACACACACAAACACACACACACACACACATACTCACACACACACACACACACCAATTAATAAATAAAATTCTTCTTAAATGAAAAAACATGGTATATTGTAGTGCTTCTCAAAACTTTTGGTCAATTATATTAAAACATACAATAATATTCATTTGTAAGACCTTTGGATCACAACCAAAATAATTAGAAAAATACTGATACTTTAGTCTCTGAGTACATGCCTACTCCAATGGGTAATGTTTTTGTTTGTTTGTTTCGAGACAGGGATTCTTTGTGTAGCTTTGGAGCCTGTCCTAGTACTCACTCTGTAGACCAGGCTGGCCTTGAACTCACAGAGATCCACCTGCCTCTGCCTCCTGAGTGCTGGGATTAAGTGCATGTGTGCTACCACCACCGAGCTGCAATGGTGAGTTTTATGTCAGAATCTTAGAAGAAATATAAAGCTAGTCATTGCTTTTGGATTACACTGTAATGCACCTGTCATTTGTTGCTTCCAGCTTGACACTAGACTCCTGTGGTCACATCCTGTCCATCTGAGTTTCTTCACTGTTTTCTATATTCTAAATAGTTTTCATTTTAGTCCACTGACCCTTCTGTATAGCTGGGAGACCTCATATAATACTACCTGTTCCTGAATGTAGCTATAGTTAAATTGGCATGCTATTTCTTTTTATCTGCAGTGCTGAGAAAATACTGAGGATAATAAGAAGTGAGAGGAAAAAAAATAAAAGTAGAAAGAGGGGGGAGGAAAGGGAGCTGTGGAAAACAGTGTAGCCCTGGCTTCCTGTAAGAACTGTATTAGGCACTAAACCCACATTTTCTCTTTCAGCTAGGTATATATGCCTCTAGGGTACAGTGGGTGAATTGGAGAGAATTCAGTTCCCGGAAGGCTTTCTTTGCTTAAGTCTCAAAAGAGGTATTTGTCCTTTAGCAAAATGTGCTGCTGGCTCTCATGTGCCTGCTAATATTAAGACTATTTCAAAAGTCCTTTGGTCAAGGGCCTTTACATAAAGTTGTGCCCGCATTCCCTTTTATCTCTCTCCAGCAAGAGCTAGAAGTAGCAAATCATGATGGTCGACTGTTGTTTGTCACTAAATCACATCAAGGTCTGGGTGCAGTTCTCAGAAAGATTATTTTACCCTGTTACAGTAAACAGGGAAAATCATGCTCACACAGTTCTTTCAGCTAACATGGGACTGGACTGATAATTATTGTTACTAACAAAGAGGTGTAGACCCAGAGAAATTTCCTTAAGTGAGCTGCTGGGGTTTACAGAACAAGCTTCATCGTCATGTAAGCCCCACAAGTGACTAGGAAGACGAATACAAGGCTTTGTTGTTTGTAGCAACAAATGTTGTTTGCATTTTTTATTTATTAATATCTATTGGTTTTTACTATTTCATACACAAATAAAACACATTCTGGTCATACACTTTGTGGTGGTCTGGATGAGGTGTCTCCCCTATGTCTCGGGCATTTGAATCCTTGGTTTCCAGTTGTTGACTCTGTTTGAGTGTGGTTAGGAGGTGTGCCTTGCTAGAATAAGTACATCACTGGGGGTGGGCTTTGAGGTTCCAGAAGCTGCTGCCATTCCCAATTAGCTCTTTGTTTCCTGCTTGTGGTTCAAGCTATATGCTCTTAGCTTTCTGCTCTAGGCACATGTCAGTCTGCTCTCCCCAATCGTGATGGATCATAACCCTCTGGAACCCAAAGCCCTAAACTCTTAGTTCTATGAGTGGCCTTGGTCGTGCACTTTATCACAGCGATAGGATAACAACAAATACATAGTTCCATCCTCTCATACCCTCCTCCCTGCACACCAACCTGTCCACCTTTCCCCCAAATCCCCATCACACTTTCCTGTCTTTTGTTTTGACGACCCACTGATGTCCCCATCAGCCCGGGTGTGGAGCCATCCACTCGAGCACACGTAGTTATACCAGTGAAGACAGTGACTTCACCTCTCTGAGCAAGTCTCAGCTGCCATCAGTTAGTGAACACAGAGATAAAAGATGTGCTATGTCCACACAATGGAGCATCACGCTACAATGGAAAGAAATCAAGAACTGATGTCTCACACAGGTGAACCCTGGAAACACTCTGCTAAGTGAAAGCAAGCAAGCACAGAAGAGTGTGTGCTGTGAGATGGTTTTTCTATTAGGTACTGCAGGAAAACGAGCAACTATGCAGAGAGGAGAGTAGGTAGAGATTATCAACAGCTGGGGTGGCACCTCAGATAAGGAGTGACTGTTTATGGGTGGTGTTTCTGTCTGACATGAGGAAAGTTATGCTGACGATTATGCAAATGCTGTAAGTAAAGTAAGACCATTGATCTGTACCCTCCATATGAAGAGTCAGTGATACTGCAATAAGTTTTTCCATCCCATCCACTCCTCATCTCTCAGCCTATCTCAGAGAATGGTATCACCCTATTGGGTGAGCACCATGTCCCTGAGGTCAACTAAGGTAGAAGAAAATATCTATCCATTTCTGAAGTCAATGTTTTCCCAAGAGTTCCAAAATGGACTCTTTTCAACTGAAAATTTAAAAGGGGGATTTAATATCACCTTTTGCATCCCCCATAAAAATAAGCAACCCCTCCCTAACTTCTAAAGTATAAAACCCTTCATTCTGCGTAACATGAAAATGCCTGTCTTCCTCGCACAGTAAGCTGATAGTGAGTGACTTAAAGGAAGCCAGAGTCAACCCTACTCAAGCTTCCTTTTCATACTTCCACATCATCATTGCTGGGGCTATCAAGTAGACTGTGGCATTTTTGTTTGTTTGTTTGTTTGCTTTGGAATGAAGTGCACTGTGGTCACTGTTGGAGGTGCTAAGGGATGACAGCAAGGTGACATGGGAGTGGCGAATCTCTAAACATCCTAGTACTACTATTACTAATAATGCCTGAGTCTCTGCAAGAGATTTGGGCTACCTCAGAGCAGAAGAAACAGACAAGAGTTTTGACCCTACAGAATCTTCTCCTAGACCATGATCCTTACAAACCCCAAAAAGGGAACAAAATTCAGACCAAGCAATACTCTTAGATTTAAAGGACCCAGTAAATCTATCTATTCTCATTGCCAATTCAAGTTGGTATTTTAGTATCACCCTGTGGATACATATTTTAGGTGGGATTTGCAGTACACAAAGAGGGTGAGAATCTGTGTTGGTTGTGGAAACTGCCTGCAGCCTTCATCGCGCTTCAGGGAGTATGTTTTAATGACTCCACCCCCAAGAAGTACTATTTAATTTTCTTCTAATACGGTACTCCAGCCATTCCTCTTTGACAGTGGAAATTTTATTTCAAAACTATGTCCTTCTGGTAAAGAATCTTATCCATGCACAGAGTTTGAAAAGATAAATACTGATCACTTACAAATGGAACCGAGAAGTTCAAATTCTGCTGCCACTCTTGCTACTGGGCACGACTCAGTGTGTGGCCTCTTTTGAAGTTACTTTCCTCACCTGTGATGACAGAGCTAGAAAAGCAGTCCTTTCATACACAGAATTTTAACACCTTTTCTGATGCTCTCTCCTCCTTACTTTCCCTGTTCTCACTTGCGCCCCCCCCCCCCCCCCCCGCGTGTCCCCCCTCTCCCACATCTTTGATTTCACCCTATGTAGGCGGCCTGTATCTCCAAGGATATAGGGTGACTGAACAGACCCACGGCTTCGAACAATCAGTAATTGAACTCAAACCTCCATCAGAAGAGTTCAGGACTTTCTATTTCTGTGCAGAAAATAAAACAGAAAATCAGCGGTAAGCCAAGACCTACCATCCTCCATCTGTGTGTCTTAGTCTCCACAAGTGGTCAGCCAAGACCTCCCCTTCCTCCCTCTGTGTGTTTTAGTCTCCACAAGTGGTCAGCCAAGACCTCCACTTCCTCCCTCTGTGTCAACCTTGACAAGTGGTCAGTGAAGGAAATAAAACAGATTTAATTTGTGGTGTATTCAATCTCAGGCTGTCATTCACAAATGAACATTGAGTTCAAATGGTTCTGAAATACAAGAGAGGTGAAGTCACTAGACACAAAACTGTAGAGAAAAGGTTACTCAGCATCCTCCTCCACCTCTCCAGCCTCCCCAAGATGCCCATGCCCTCTGCACTCCATGCCTACCCTCACCTGCATCACAATAATCTCCCACCTGTCCTGGGCCTTTTATTACAACTACAATGATCCCATAAAGAAATTCCTTACTAAAGCCAGTTGATAACCTGATATAACTTTTCTAGGGACATTTATAAGAAATTATGTTTTAAACACAAATAAAATTACAAAAGTGGGACTTTAGGGATCGCCCTCAAATAGCCACTTAGGCAAGAGATTGAGGACCTCATCTGTCTTTTCCCACTATGTAAATGTTGCTTGTGCCTCTCCTTTGAAGGAGGTACAGGAGTCAGAGGCAGGTGTATTGCTGCTGGGTATGCTGTCATGGCTCTCTTCTGGACATCTGGCCAGCAGATACAAATGATAAGGCTCCAACTAGCACACCAGAGCAAGGATCACTGAAACTGATCTAAGTCCCATCTGATAAAACCTACTAGTTTCTCTGTTACAGCAGGCTCAATAGTTGGGGCTGACTGTTAGATTCATAGGACATTCTTTTATGGTAAAAAACAAACAAACAAACAAGCAAACAAAAATATTGAACCATTGGAGAAAGATTTCAAAGAGTAACAGCGGAAAGTCAAAAACTGGTTGGAACTTAGAGCTCATGTTATTCCACTTACCCCTAAAGTAAGTTTAGAAAGTGATAAAAGTTAGAGTCCACACCCAGAGACTCACAAATTCATTTATTAGTGTTTCTGAAATAGCCTGTTGGAAATATTCTTGGGTAAATGTTTCTGGTTGTTATTTTTGGTTGGCTAGTAATACAGCTCCTGCTGTTACAAACATTGTTTCATAAAATATTGTCCAAGAAAATAAAAGCAAGAGAAAGACAAGGGGGACTAATTAGAGGGTATGTATGGTTTCTGGAATTTAACAAAGAAATACTTTTACTAATATAACAATATTTATTTCATGTTTGATCAACAACGCTTTAGGTTAAATGAAAATAACAAAATACTATTAACAGTTTTTCGGACAATATAGCTAGCTCCATTGATCACTATACTGAACATCTTCCTCTCTTCTACTTATGCCCCTTACTTTTATTATTGAGCCATCTCTACATTTTGCCTTCTCATTCAACCTGAAATCTATAGAGTATGTTTTTTCCATTAATTCCAAACTAAATAACCAAGAGAAACAATTAGAAAATAAATTAAAGAGTTCTGTCATATTTTACCTCCCCAGGGCCTGACAGGTTTAATGATCTGTTCTGTTTTTCTTTCTCTTGCAGCTGGATTACAGCTTTGAAAACATCGATCAAAAAATGGCTTCCTTTGGACCAGGCCATTCAAGAGTTCATTAATCGACCTCTAGAGGAGACTAGAATGTGAAAGAAACTGTAAATAAAAAGACAGTTTCCACAAGGGTGTCCCCAGCTTGATGAAAGAAGGAAACATTTCTGAAATATAGTTTTCAAATGAATCTACTCCTTATGTGTTAAAAGTTGGAGCAACTGACATCAGTGTTCAAGTATTACACTTATATCACAGACTCCTCCCCAGCCTGCTTACATTTGCATCAGCATACATTAGCTCCCCTACCTCAAGCCTTTGAAAACATAAATAAACATGTATTTGTCTCATTTTTTGTAAAATATTTCATTCAGAACTTTGGCCTTAAGCTTCCAAGAGTATCTCTGGGCCATGACACAGGACATTAGTAAAAATTAAAATCATGGAAATGGTATCTCTTATATGATGAGTGAGTGTTTCAGCCAAAGGAGGTGATCTTCCTTGGGCTCTCTTATGATGAACAGGTGTAGCATGAATCTTAAAAGTTCTTATTAATAAAATCAAACCTCAGCCAGGTTTTGGGGTGAACACTGGAAGGTCAGAGAGACAGAATAAGCCACAGCTATCTCACCTCGCCGGATCCTCAGCTGGTCTTGCTTCCTCAGACTGGAAGCCTCTATGTCCTCATATCCCAATGACTCTCAGCTGAACTGCTGCTAGAAGCCTGAATGCTTAACCAGCCCAATGCTTCTCCAGGCCAAATGCCTACCCAGGCCAAATGCCTCAAGTTTCTTCACGCCTTATATACCTTTCTGCTCTCTACCACCACTCCCTGGGATTAAAGGCTGGTTTACTGGGATTAAAGGCGTGTGTCACCACGCCTGGCCGTTTCCAATGTGGCCTTGAACTCACAGAGATCCAGAGGGATTTCTGTCTCTGGAATGCTAGGATTAAAGGCGTATGCTACCACTGCCTATCCTCATGTTTAATATTGTGGCTGTTCTGTCTCTGACCCCAGATAAGTTTATTAAGGTACACAGTATTTTGGGGAACACAATACCACCACAAACAGGCCTACGCACTGCCCCAGGACTTCTCAGAGTGCTTCTCAACAATTTCTAGAAGCTATTATTTAAAAAAATAAAATAAAATAAAATAAAATGAGGTAATAGACTGAATCTAAGGGATACATCTCAAAAACATGGATCTGAGTTACCATGTGAATTTCTACAAAACCAAAATGAACCACTCTAGACCTGGAGAGCAAAATCTGAAGAAAGTAAAAAAAAGCTTTGGCTGTATTTCTCGGTGTAATGACCCCTATGTTGTATTGAGGAGATTGTAATGCATTTTGGAAGCCCCACATCCTGGACATGGACCACAGATTTCTTTCATGCTCAGCTGTAAGAATAAAATACCCTGAAGCAACTCATATCCACATGGCAGAAGGTGAAAGCAAGTCTGTCCTTTCATAAAGAATGCTGTTTCTATATCATCCTGAGTGAGGTAACCCAGACTCAGAAAGACAAACATGGTATGTACTCACTCATAAGTGGATACTAGATGTAAAGCAAAGGATAACCAGACTACAACCCACAGCTCCAGAGAAGCTAGCTAACAAGGAGGGCCCTAAGAAGGATGCATAGATTACCCAGCGAAGGAGAAATAGATGAGATCTACATGAGCAAACTGGGAGTGAAGGGTGGGTAATGGAGGGCAAGGGATGGGGGATGAGAACATAAGGGAACAGGAGGTTCGAGCTGGAACAGGGACAGAGTGGGAGAGCAAGGAAAGAGATACCATGATAGAGGGAAACATCATGGGAATAGGGAGAAACAGGGTACTAGGGAAGTTCCCAGGAATCCACAAGGAGGACCCCACCTTAGACTACTAGCAAGAGTCGAGAGGCGGCCTGAACTGGCTTACTCCAGTAATCAGATTCGTGAATACCCTAACTGTCATCATAGAGCCTTCATCTGGTAACTGATGGAAACAGATACAGAGATCAAGGCTGGGCGCAAGGCAGAGCTCAAGGAGTCTAATCGATGAGAGAGAGGAAGGATTCTATCAGCAAGGGACATCGAGATCATGATGGGAAAAACATACAGAGATGGCCAGGCAAACTAGTGGAAATGCATGAACTGTGGACCAATAGACAAGGAGCCCCCATGCTACTGGACTAGGCTCTCTAGATAGGCAAGACAATTAGTTGTTTAGCTTGAACTGTTTAGGGGGCCCCAAGACAGTGGGATACACAGGGATACACATCCCTGGTGTGTGAGCCAGCTTTTTGGAGCCCAGTGCCTATGGTAGGACACCTTGTACAGCCTTGGTGCAGGGAGGAGGGACTTGGACCTGCCTCAACTGAATGTACCAGGCTCTGCTGACTCCCCATGGGAGACCTTGCCTTGGAGGAGGTGGGAATGGGGGGTGGGCTGTGGGCGGGATGAGGGGGGAGAGGAGGATCTGTGGTTGGTATGTAAAGTGAATAGAAAATTTCTTCATTAAAAAAAAATGCTGTTTCTGAGTCTCAATAGCTTTGCAGTGTGGCTTGCCTTCCTTACAGAGGAGGGCGAGAAAGGGAGGTGAATCCCTGCTAACGACCACATCAGTGGTTCCTGGAAGAAGCACAGCTGAGCCCAGCCTCGTCTCTTCACCCTTGTTTCCCTGCTCATTCCCCCTCCCCTCACCACACCCAGGAAAATAAAATGTGAACTCATCACACAAAGATACTGAAGCTGCCTTTATACACTTCCAGTCTGCAGCAAAACCCTATAAGCAATGCCCCATAGTTTTCTGCATATTACTTTCACATCATCTTCATAACTTCTTTTAGTTTTTGAGATTGTAATATAATTACATTATCTTATCTTACCCCCCTCAATGTCCCTTTCATCCCTCCAAACCTTCTATATACCTCTCCTTGCTCTCTTTCAAATTCGTGGCCTTTTAAATTTCTTACACATTATATTATTCTTTGACAGGCAATCTTCAGTGTGAAAAGAAATAGCAAAATCATGTCACTGCCCTACATACTTTATCACTCCTTTGTTGAAATGAATATGAAAGCATTCCCCCAATGCTGCCTGTGCCTGTTATTTGTCGTAATTCAAATAAAGGAGTCTTGTGAGCAAGTGGGGATGTGCTCCTTATTCCATGGATTCGGAGAAGCTGCCTAGATGAGCTCATGCCCCAAAGCCCCCTGCTGTCATGCTCTGACCAACTGAATGCCATAGTCAAAAAAAGTATTTAATTAACAACAGCACATAGCCCCCTATCCTGAAAATGGTGCCTTTGTTCTTACAGTATCTTCCAGGACAATAATGAGGTCTTTCAGCTGCAACATCAAGAATGTTCATGTCAGGAACCTGGGGCTTGCACTTCCTCTCCCCTGCGGTGTTTCTGCCTCTCTGGAGCCTGGCCCTGGAATGCACAAACTGTGCTGTTACCAGGCAGCCAGCTAGTGACCACAGCCAACTGTGACATTGGCATGGCATTCTCCCCTGCAGGAGCAAAGCAAAAGCAAACACCTCGGTCAAATGTGAACACAGTTTTCTCGGATTCAAGCATTCACATAAATTCCTTGAAAGTGAACGGTACCAACCTTCAAAGTCCAGAGAGAGACACCATCCTAAATTTACTGTTGTTATTCTTGGAAGGGTCATATGACCTTAATAATCATGGACATTAAGGAAAAAAATTTAAAAAAAATTCTGGGTGCACATTTTCATGCAGAGAGGGTTGGTAGTTTTTATGTGATTCTCAATGAGGCAATGTGACCCAGAAAGGAAAACAAAATACACTTTTTAGTTCTGAGATGAAGAACATTTCCCAAGAGCCAGCAGGCTTGCAGCTCCCATAGGTATGAACAGAAGGGGAACATGCAGGACCAGCCCTCTACATACTCAGGATCTGGCTGTACATCTTGGGCTTAGCCTTTTGTCCAATCAAGGAGCACCTCCAACAAGTTCAGTCAGACATTAGATGTGTAGTGACTGCATATTCTGGGCCATTCTACCTGACTGCCACCAGCCAACTACCAGCAAGGAAAGGCAGAAAAGATACAGAGATCATTCGCTGCCCAGCAAGTGGCTCTGAGTTCCAGTTCTAGTACGACTTCGTCCTGGCTACAACCCCAGGGAGGTTCCTTGAGATTTCCTTGCTTTAGCTTCCTCATCATTACATGAGGTAGTTCCTGTCTCAACTGTCTATGAAAATTCAATACCACAACCATATATGAATATTCCTAGAAAACTGTGTAGCTCTACAGACTCCCAGGATGATTTTTTTGTGTCATTAACAAGGACTAGTCAGGTTATACATAGACCTCATGTCTCTGAGGACAACTCCAGAAAAAAATACAGAAAGCTATGTCTTGTCTTCTAAGGGTCTGAAGGTAGAAAGGATGTAGAATAGATCCATCAAGATTCTATCTGGACAGAATATAAAAGAGCAAACTTGCTTATATCATAATATGACATTATATAGAACCACCAAGACTGTGTTACAGTTACCAAAACTCCTTGACAAACTTGATTTTCCATTAACATTCCTAAGAAGCTCTGATCTATATCTCAGTAGTTCTCAACTTTCCTAATTCTGTGACCCTTTAATACAGTTCCTCATGTTGTGGTGACCCTCAACCATAAAATTATTTTGCTCCTAATTCATAACTGAATTTGGCTAATGTTATAAATTGTAATGCAAATATCTGGCATGCAGGATACTGATATGTGATCGACGTGAGGATCGCGAGCCTGAGATTGAGGACCACTGTTATATCCTGATATTTTCATGGGACCCATGGACCTGAGAGGTGCTCCTTACTCTGCTCTCACTGTGCTCCTTACGTTGACACTGTGCACACTTTAGGGAACCTCTAGACCACTACACTTGGAGTTCCCATTAAAATTGCATTCAGTGAAGATAAATAAATAAACATCCAAAACACAATTTTTTATTTTCTGAAGAAGAGAATGCTAAAATTTTCAGTCTAGGTCCTTATTAATGTTACTAACCTGGGAAAATGTCCACAGACCAACCTCCATTTGTCCTGGGCTTGCAACAATAATTTCCCTGAACTTTTGAGGAAAGAAAATGCTTTCTCCACGGAAGTTTCCCTAACATCATAGATGTGTGTATTCTGTGCAAGCTTGCTCAGAGACCACATGGGATTCTTTTCAATAACTTGTCTACTTCAGGATGTAACAGGTAAGGTATAGAAAACTTTTTCTAAAAGTAGCCACTCTGTCCTCACAATAACTTTACATCATGCATGGACATGAACACAAAAATACAATTTACAACATTGGTTAACATTAATACTCTCCAGTTTCCAAACCTGCCTTTTTAGAGTGAAAGCCATTCTTGGGCAGAAAAATTTTTATTTCAATGACTTCATCACAGGCTACTGCCCCGCAGCAGATATGCCCAGAATTCATAAAACAAGTGATCTTAAAAAAAATTCCAGAAAGCTATTTCATCAATCTTTTGAAGCAAAATAGAAAGACCTCTGGAGTTATTATTTGACAGTTCCAGATATTAAGAACTATACATATCTTGCTTACTACATACCCATAAGCCTTCGATGTCCTATATAAATTTTAAGCTATTAGTATTTATGATGAATAAAACTCTATTTTATAAAAAGATAAATGAACTCCATTTGCTGATCTAATCACAAAAGACATTTGAATCTGGTAATTTTGAGTTTGGATTCAAACTTGGGCAAAGACATTGAAGACTTAAAATCATGGGAATTTCTGGGAGAGAACTTAACTGTACATTTATAATGAGTGTAAGGTAATGATGTCGTATACCCCGGGAGCATCATGAACTGGGCCTCAGCCAGAAGACACTCAGCCTCTGTACTCTGCTCTGCCACCAGGTGTGCCCCATTCATTCTTCTTTCTCCCTTTTTAATTTTTTTAACATTGTAACTGAACTTTTTCATACATTACATTTTTTATCATGCTTTTTCTCTCCCCAACTCCTCTCAGATCCTCCCAACCTCCCCAACTCTACACCCTTTATCTCCTCTCTCTCTCTCTCTCTCTCAAAAGCAAACAAATAAACAAAAAGGAACACACACACCCCACAAACACAAAAATAGAAACCAAAATATACAAGCAAAAAAAAATCAATAAGACAAAAAGTGCCCACGCAAAATAACGTGAGACATAAAGTCTACAAAAACACCGGTGAGTTTGCTCTGTGATGGCCAACTACTCCTTGGCATGGGGCCTGAAGTGTGGTTAACACACAGTGAGACTCCATAGGAAAAAAAACCAATTTTTCCTTTGCAAGCAAGTGTCAGTTTCAGATAGTTTCTTTGTTAGGGGTGGGACGTCACATTTCCCCCTCTTGGTACTGGGAACCTCTGCAGGTCCAGTACATGCTGCCAGTCCAAGTTCAAATGTGCTTTAGTCCTGTTGTTTCTGGAAGACACTGTTTCCTTAGAGTCAACAGTTCTACCTCTGGCTCTGACCATCTTTCTGCCTCCTCTTCTGTGTAGCTCCTTGAGCCCCAGGAGGTGGGGGTCAATGAAAAGAGGACATACATTTTAGACTGAATTCTCTAATCTCTCACTCTCTGCACATTGACCTTTTGTGGGTCTCTGTGTTAGCTCCCATCTACAGCAAGGAGCTTCTCATGATGGCTGAGTGAGGCACTGATCTCACTCGGGATGATTTTTGTCTAGCTCCATTAATTTACTTGTGAGTTTCACAATTTCATTTTTAACAGCTGAATATTATTTCATCATGTAAATGTTCTGCATTTTCATTATCCATTCATTGACTGACAGACATCTAGGCTGTTTCCAATTTCTTGAATAATGGATAGAACAGTAATAAACATGGTTGAGCAATTAATTATCTCTATATAGGGATGGAGCATCCTTTGGGTATATGCCATAGAGTGGTGTAGCTGGACCTTGAGGTAGAAAGATTCTATCTTCCTGAGGAACTGCCACACTGATTCCCATAGTAGTTGTACAAGTTTGCACTCTCACCAGCAATAGATGTGTGCTGGTCTTGCTCCACATCCTCACCAGTATGAGTTGTCATTTGTTTTATTGATTTGGGCCATTGTCAGCCATGCTCAGTATGACGGGTTTGGCTCTTCCTTATATCAACAATAAAAGCAAAGCCATATCCAGCAACACATATGGGAGGCCTCAGTTTCTCCTTATTAATGTTGAGAGATAGGAGCCTTCAGAGTTGTAAAGCACTTGTTCCTTCATAGAGGTCAATGCTTCCCATCGCCTTACAAATACTTGAACTCTGAGCCTCTTGACTTGTATGAAAAGACCCAGAATGAGACAGCTGCTCTTCAAGTTGGGCTGCTGTTATTTGCCATCAAAGTGATGTGACAACAGAAACTACTTTCTAAATCAGACATTTTGATAAAAGACACTATTAGTAATTGTACCAAGATAAGAAATGTCCAAAGCAAAGGAAAATTCCAGAATCAGCCTTGTGAATGACCGTGTATAGGCTCTTCTTCCTTATCCACCCTGTTGGAACATAATCTTTTGCTTAAAAAAATTAAGCGGTGTCTGTTCACAGTGTGAGAAGATGATTTCCATCATTCAATCATAGTTCCAACAAATTAAGAAACAAATCACAGTGGACAAAGTGGCAGGAGGATCAATATTTAAAAATAGGTCTAGAGAATTCTGCAGCCCTACATCTGTGTTTGTTTGGAGTGGAATGGGAAGGAAGAGGGTAATTGCTTTTCCAGTAGAGTCAGAAATCCAAAGATTGGATTTCTATCACACTTACATAAGTTTAATGGAGGAAACTTTGAAGCCAGATCATTCTAACCAAAATGAATGCAGTTTGGTAAAGCTACCTAGTCATAGTCGATGTGTGCTTGCCGAGGGCATAAAATTCCTGTGTCAGAGACACGGCAATGATAGCCCAACTCTGAGGGCGGTGTAGGATCCTGGTTCTAGCTAACATCAGCTTATTGTATTGCCTCCAACAAGACATTCCATATTCAGATATTTAATTTCTTGACCTTTGTATTTGTACTAAGTGACCCCACCTGAAAAGTTGCATTTGAGAACTAGTTTTCTAAGCAAGAGGTTTAGGAAACTTGTTCCATCTGAACTGTTAAGAAAAGAGTAGAATCAATTACCCTGTACTTTTAGGGGGTTATTATGTTTTACAAAAATCTACAACCTACAGTTTGAGGAAGAGACAGTTAAATGTAATAAGATTACAAATACATACTGTTCAGCAATTTCCTCTGAGATAAAACCATCTATCTTGGAGGTGAGCTCATGGAGATACAGGATGTTAACAATTCAGATCTTCAGAAATTCCCTGAAAATGTCAAGATCCACTTGGTCCCTCCCTCCCTAGGCATGTGATTAAGTGGTGATGGCTGCTGAGAGACACTCTTGGCCAAGCTGGGCCACCTAGAAGACTCTCACTCGCTGAGAATCCTGGAAGAGGTGGATCAGCTAAGATGCCTAGATGAAGCTCAGATCAACTGAGCAACCTGGAGACAACACTCTCTAACCTGCTGAGCTGTCCACAGGTGGTGCAATGGACTCCAGATTCCTAGTTTTCATGAACTGTGCTGGGGTGGGATTTGGTGATGCACCTGTCCTTGAGTCATTTCTGCTCTTGTAAGTAACTCGATAAAGCTCATCTGTTCATCAATTAGACTTTGTTGGTATCCTTACTTTGGTCTGTCACTGGTTCCCTGTCTGTGCACATCTTTCCCAGGAACAATGTCTCACAACAGCACAGCACACAAGAAGGTAGACAGTATTCATATAAACCTGAGTTGAAAACTTGACCTTTTACAGAACACTAAAACTGTGTTGATTTGCCAGCAAAGCAATGAAACATTATACTGTAAATGGGAATTTGAGATGAGAACTTGCTTGAGTAAATGCTAGGGAGACACACCAGATCCTTGTGGTTGCCAGCATCACCCCTCAGCCTTCCCCAGTGACTATACTACACATTGGTCCTTCATGCCTCATCAGATTCTCAACCTGCAGATATAAATAAAATGCTTTGCTCAGTGAACCTGTCCAGTCATAGTCACTGCAATTATGACTGTTTTTAAACAGTCTCTGCTATAAAATGAATTAGAGCTTTTGTTCTTGGACCTCTTACCTTGTTCGTTGCAGCAATATGAAGTCGTTCAATCACATAGCCTGGTGCCATTCTCACCAGGATATCCTTCTGGATCTCCTCACCCTCCCTCTTCTACATTGTCAATCGCACATGAAATCACATATTAGTTGGACCAATAGTATACAAATAGCCTTAGTCCCTTCAGAGTTATATTTCCTATTAATTTTGATCTAAAATATATCAATTATGCCATTTTTCAATTTTCCTTTTTTCCTTTTTCTTTTTCTCAAATGAATATCACCCTGTCTTTTGAAACATGTGTATGTTTATTCTGTCATAAAAATTATTTTATAAGTTTCTAAGCCTTGGAGAATGACAGATTTTTTTTAATCTAACCAAATAAAATATTTCTTGAAATAGAGAAGAAATAGAAGACCCTTCAACTATGGTCTTGAAAAGAAGTATCTCTAAAACTTGTAGGTTCCTCTGTTTCCCTACAGCATGTATTTTTTACATTCCTGTCCTGTTTGTACTTCAGGAACCACTTGTACCTATTTCCAAAGGCAATGCAGCTTAGGATCATGTGTATATTTGCTCTGCTAAAGAACACAGGTGCTAATTATCTCCTTGCCACCAAGATCAAATTTCAGTGTTTTACTGAGAATGAAGAGATGTGTCACACTAGACCTGTTTGTTGCTACTTCAGATTCTCAATAATTCAGAATCCAAGTCAAGTAAGTGCAGCCACCTGACAAACCTATGCATACTTTATTATTTTCCCCCTCAGGAAGATGTGTAAAAACAGCAATAAGACAAAAATCCAATACCTAAACTGTAACAGGCAACTAATATATAGGACTATAGCATCAACATATTTAGTCAAATTATAAAATTAATCTTAACATGCATTCAACCGTTTAGCTTGTGGTGTTTCACTAATTCATCCCTTCATTTCTTCATCTTTAGCAGACACCAGGCACTAAAGAATGGTAGCCTTATAAACAAGGGCAAGCCCAACAGCAACTCAAACATATACAAAACAAATGAATTAAATAAATCAAAAGGGGATGAACACAAGGAAGAAAATAGCCAACTCGGTATAAGAGAGAATAATAAATAGGTTAAAATTCCCTCTATCACACTGCAATCCAGTCGATGTGGAAAGCCTATTTGGGGATAACCAGATTTCTGCCAGAGCGAGGAATTCAAGAGAGCAATCATAGCAGAGTCTGTGGAAACAAAGGAGGTTGCTGACAGCAAAGCAGGAGCCACAAGGTATCAGACACTGAGCTTCGTGTGAACACTTACGCAACCTGAAAAGAGGGGTATACGCAAAGTCACTGTCACAACAGTTTTACAAGGAAAAGTGGACAGACTAGGAGACCGCTACGTCACTAACACGCTCACCACACAAGCGTGAGTACCTGAGTCTGATCCTTAGAACCTGTGCATGATGGTTAACCTTGATTATCAACTTGATGGGACTTAGGATCACCATGGAAACAAATCTGTGGGTGTGCCTGCGACCTACTATCTAGATTAGGCTCATTGAGATGGGAAGACTCAGCATAAATGTGGGAGGTACCGTCCCATGGGCTGAGGTCTGAACTTAAGGAACGAAGTGAGCTGAGCACAAGTGTGCATTGTTTCCTGACCATAGATGCAACTTCACCAGTTGCCTACTGATCCTCCTGCCAAACCTTCCTTACCATAGATTACATCTCGGGCAACTGTAAACAAAAATAAAATCCTTCTTCCTGAAGTACCTTTTGTCAGACATTTTGTCAAAACTACAAGATAAGCAACAAATACATATGCATTTTGAAAAGCAGCATGGCACTGCTGTGCACTTGTGATCTGAGCACTGGAGAATTCGGGGTAGTGGGATTCCTGGGGCTTGCTGGCCAGTCAACTCAGTCTAATCCAGTAGTGCAGGCCAGTGAGAGATGCTGTCCCCCCAAAAAAGGAAGTGGAGGATATCTGAGCAAGAGAAACAGTACCCAAAGTTGACATCTGACTGTCATAGGCATGTGATCCACAAAAACATATGCACTCACATCTGCACATACATAAACACACACATACATATAAAAAGTGAGCCTTTTTTTAAGTTCTTCTGTCTTTAAGAGTTTCTTAAGTGTGCAATTCCTAAATGAAATCACTAGTCATTAAAGCATCTATTACTACTGTTCAATAAATTGTAATGAACATATATTTTAATCATGGTTTTAAAACTGATTTTGATAGTTTAAAAATAAAATATAGCAAGTATACACAATGTTCATTATATTATCAAATTCCTAATTGGTGTCCTGGAAACAAAAAGCAGAATGATACCCCCAGCATGCTGCTACATGTCCATGTGACTTAGTGAAATGAGTCCTCAGATGAAGTCCTCTCCCATAGACTATGCATGACCATGACACAAGAGAGTTGAGACCTAAATACACATGATCATTATGCTCTAAGACAAAGTAAACAGTTGTCTACCTATGTCCTCTAAGGTAATATCTTAAGAAATGGTTAATGGTGTGGTTACTGTAAAATATATGCTAGGTTAAAAGGATATAATTCACCAAATATGAAGAATTATGTTAATTTTTATATTAACTGCACTTTAAAATGATAACATATGGCATGCATTAAGTTAAATTAAGCTTATTATTAAAAATGATTTTTCTTATTTCTTTTAGATTTTTTATTGTATCTATTAAAAACTCAATTATAATTTTAATACTTCAAGAATTTCATACATGTTTCCAGTGAAATGTGATCACATATACCCCTATTGCCCACTCTCCAACTCCTCCTGTATTCCCTCCAATATCTCTCCCTCCTAATTTCGCGTAATTGTTGTCATCATTGTCTTCTTCTGCTTCTTCTCCTCCTCCTCCTCCTCCTTACCCCAGTAGGTTTAATAATTAAATTTAAAAAAGCCATATGTGCCTGGGTGTAGCTGGAAGGTTTTCTCGGGCCCTGCCCAGCTCTGCAGACCCACAGCCACTTATAAAATAATTGCTCAGAGGCTTAATATTATTTGCAAACTATGGCCTATTGTAGGCCTCTTGCTAGCTAGCTCTTATATCTTAAATTCACCCATTTCTGTTAATCTATGTTTTGGCACATGTTCCATGGCTTTACCAATCTGCTCGCATGTTGCTCCTTGGGTGACAGCTCGTGTCTCTCTAGACTCTGTCTTTCTCTTTTCTGTCTCTTTCCTTGGATTTCCTGCCTACCTCTAAGCTGCCTTGCCATAGGCCAAAGCAGCTTATTTATTAACCAATGGGAACAACATATATTCACAGCATACAGAAAGACATCCCCCAGCACCTGGGCATGGAGACATCCAGTGGAGCATGGAAACCTACTCTCGGCCACACCTCCTAGCACAGTGATTTTCCCCTAACCCAGATACTATCAACTGCTAGTAGCTTCTCACTGACAGGTGAAGTCTGGAGAATGCCTTCCATCTCTATGTGGCTCAGGACATATTTATGTATTAGACAGTGCTAAACTATAACTTCTTTGTGGTACTGAGACAGAAGAAACAGCAAAGGAGACAAATTTTCACTAACAGTAAGTACTGGCTAGAGATTAAGCACTGCCATGCAATCCTGAAATACCACAAGGCTAAGAAACTGAAGGCTACATTTTCAGTGTGAATGAGAAATTAGGAAATCTGTGATCCTGCATAAAATAAAGCATAGGGCAATGAAATGTATCATCTATCTGGAAACTACCAGGACTCTGAAAAGAACAACAGAAAGTATGCTAATAGAATTGTAAATAGTTCTTTTTCTGACAGCTGTAGCAATTGTAACTATTGTGATGATTAGGAGTATTCAGATCACAAAAATGAGTAAGATCTTGTGGTAGTTTGAATGTAATTGGCCTCCATAAGCTCACAGGGAATGGCACTATTAGGAGGTGTGGCTTTATTGGAATAGGTACAGCCTTGTTGGAGGAAGTGTGTCATTGTGAAGGTGGGCATTGAGGCTTCCTATTCTCAAGCTATGCTCATTGTAGATACAGTTCACTTCCTGTTGCCTGTGGAACAAGATGTAGAACTCTCAGTTCCTTCTCGAGCACCATGTCTGCCTGCACATCACCCACCATGATGATAATGGACTAAACCTCTGAAACTGTAAGACACCCCAGTTAAAAGTTTTCCTTTATAAGAGCTGCCATCATCATGGTATGTCTTCACAACGATAGAAACCCTAATGAAGACAGAAGCATTCAAGGAAGCATCAGCAAATTTGCTATAGACAAATTACATTTAGCTAGAACAAGCTTAAAACAATGTTATCAGTGAAGCTCTATCATGTGCTGGGGGGTGACTTGCTATTCTAGTGCCCCCCCCTTTTTTTTTACTCCTCTCTACCACATAGCTAGGAAGCAGTGGTAGACACATCCCAAACTTATCCAGATGTGATCAAATTCAGATGTACAAGACTGAGTCTGAAATAGAAAGTAGCAGGATAGGAGCATTCCTACTGCAAGATTAGCCCTGTACTTGGTATCTTAGAACTGCACTTGACTCTGCAGCTCTCTGAGGGGCAGAGTAGAAGCTCATGGCAGCATGTTATGAAGATTTTGGAATCTTCAGAACTCAGTTTTATATCGGTCTCTTCAACTGTAAAATATACATTTAAATGATGTCTAGGGATGGAGATCGATGGCTCAGTGCGTAAAGTGCTCGTTACATCAGGGTCTGAATTTAAATCCTCAGAACTCACCTACAGCTGGATATATAATTATGGGCATTTGTTATCGAAATACTCCCATGGAAATATGGTAGGCAGAAACGAGAATCCCTGGAAGCTCACAGAAGGGGTAGCCAGCATTTGAACTGAAAAAACCAACAACAACAAAAAAAAAAAAAAAAAAAAAAAAAAAAAAAACTAAGAGCCTGTCTTGAACAAGGTGGAAGACCAGGGCAATGAAGTTGTCCTCTGACCTCATGTGTACCACAAATGCACATATGTATAACACACACACACACACACACACACACACACACACACACACACACGGAAGAAATAGTACTTAGCCTATAAACTTGTTATAGGCAAATTAAGTATGAAAGTTTAGTACAATAATTGATAGCTAGAAACATTTGTCAGCCGTTAGAATTACAATGTAAGTTACTAGGATTTTAATTTATAGTTGAAAATGAACAGAATTTGCATAATAAGTAGTTTTGGTCATGGGTGAGACCCAATAAGTTTTCTTCTCATGAAGACACAAGAAAACTGCCTTATCTTGGACTCAAATATTGAAAAGGCGTTGCAAGGCATTGCCTATAAATTCTTGAGAAGTGGTAACTATAGCAGGTAAGAGCAAGAACATCTGGAAAAGAGAAGATTGTCACACCCTAATATTCCTGGAAGCTAATTGCTTGGGACTGTTCAGGCAAATATGTGCAGATGGAGAATCCATAAATAAAATCATCTCATTAAAAATAACACAGAAAGTTAAACAAGCAAAGAATTATTTTGTTTCTTAGTTCACAGACTAATACTTGAATGTTGGCTGAACTGCCATTTGCAAAGGTTTCTTTCTCGACTTAGATGACAGAGAGCATTAGTCAACTCCTTAAATGGCCTTGGAGCCTCTGGTGTGCCATACTCTAGGCTAGGAACTGGGGACAAAATGCTACAAAGTAGATCAGTGACCTGAAATTTCAGTGTTGAAGGTTTATAGGAGTCAAAATGAGAGAAGAGTGGAGTTTGAATAAAATATAATCAACCCTGGGAGACAGTCCCTGGGGTCAATAGGAGTCAGTGCAATGATATTTCCATAATGTTTTACTCCTTTATTTTTAATATATTTATTTATTATTTGAGAATTTCATAATTGTGCATAATCTATTTTTATAATATCCACCCCCTATTCCTCCCACCAACTCTGATCCCTAATAACCCATCTTCTGCTAACCTTCATGCCCTCTTGTGTGTGTGTGTGTGTGTGTGTGTGTGTGTGTGTGTGTGTATTGTTAGGAACATAAGTGAAACCATTTTTTGTGTAACTTAAAAAACATTTTGTGTTACTTAGAAAAATGTAATTTCTATAAGATAGCCTGTCACCCGGTAGCTCAGATATGCACCAAAACCAAGCCAGGCCTTGAACAATGCTAATGAACTAACGTCAAGGTGGGGTTGATACGTTAGTGAACCAGCCCAAGCTGTGAGCAGGATAGCACAAAGCTACAACCCCCAAAAAATGATATAAAAATTGAGTGTCTTTGGAAGTGTCCCCTAGGATCACACCACTGTGCATTCCTGAGACCCGATTTCTCTAGCTTCTTTTTTATATTCATCAGCGAGAGGACTTTGAGACTGGCTCTGTATGGCCCTGACTTCAAGGACTGTTAAAGTCCCAGCACCACTGCTGAGCTACATGCCTGCCTGTCAGTGCTAGCCACTGGCCAATACTCTCTACCTTCTGGACCTCCACCAGTGCCATCCTCCCGGTTTGCCATAGCTGAGGGACTTCACAGCATGGGTTGAACCTGGGAAGCTTCCAAAGAGTCCTCACCTAAGAAGATTCCCCAGTGGAGCCCTGCAGTAACATTTTCTTCCAAACTAACCGCTCCCTGCCTATGAGATGTCTGTTTAACTTATACATTAGTGTGTGTGTGTGTGTGTGTGTGTGTGTGTGTGTGTGTGTGTGTGTG
>CABHPQ010174518.1:34559-46599 GCA_902168405.1 Peromyscus aztecus
GATAGATAGATAGATAGATAGATAGATAGATAGATAGATAGATAGATAGATAGATAGATGATAGATAGATATCGGAATACATTAAATGACCAACAACAACCAAAGAATGAAAGACTCATCAGATGACATAGCATTGTAAAGTTTCTAAACACAAAATATAGAAGATTTGGTATGAGAACTCAGAAAGTCTAGGATACATCCAAATTAGTAGAAATCATCATAGCGTCAGATTTATCTATAATCCCAAATTCAATATCCAACCAAACTACCAATCAAAGGTACCCTGTGTATGAGTTGGGAGAGAGCATGTTTTAAGGAATGCCAAAACCTCAATTACTTAACACTGAAAAGCTTATCTCTTAGAGTCCAGGAGACCCTACAAGGTTAAACACTTCTGTGGCCCTTAGCAATCAGGATATTTTTTTTTAAATCTTCTTAACATATGGCTTTCTCCTTGGAGAAAGAAATTGCTTTGACCAATGGTACATACATATGACTCCTACTCATAGTTTATTGGCCAAAACAAGCCAGTGACTCTACAGAACTGTGAGGAGGCAATGAAGTACCACCATTTGCTGAGGAAAAGAGGAAGACTGACCTAAGGGAAGTAGAAATTCCTACTTTTCTTTGGAAAAGAAAATTTAAGTTTAATCAAGCAAAGCAAGGGTATTGACCAAGAGCAACTAGACTATGGCATCCAGAAGACAAGGACTCTTCATCATTGAACTGAAAACTAATGATCCAGATTAATATAGGTAGACCCAGGGCTCCAAGAAAGTGATCTGAGAGGAAATAACAGTATATAGACTCTCTGGTCAGGTGGGAATTTGGAGGGAAAAGATCATTGCAAGCTATAATGGAAAAATATTGGAATAAGTACTTACAAAGCAGTATAAATGAAAACATAGTAACTGAAAAAAATGAAGATTATATGAGGAAGAACTTGGATTATTTCTGAGCCATTTAACTTAGCAAAAATATAATTTTCCTAGTCATAATAATGCAAACCTTGACTTGGAACCAAAATTTTTATACAATTGTATTAGCATAGAGATGAAAATAAGGAAGTTTTAGGAATTATAGATGTTCATTCTTGTTTCCACACCCAAGAATTCAACCAACTACAGATGAAAAACAGTCAGAAGAATTACACTGAACATGTACATACTACCAGAGGCTTAGATGACAAGATTCCAAAGCCAGAAGAGTCAATCCTATGAGAACTATGACCTCAAGGAAACAAGAGACAAAAAAAGTGACAAATGGTTCACTTTACCTTCCGTCCACATGCTGCTTATGACTGGTTCACTCATCACAGCCCAAGTGCAGAAGTCACACATCAAGGTGACAGGGTCACTAAACACCTGTGCAGTGGCCATCACATGCCAACTCCTTCACTGCGTCACCTCACATTTCTTATTCTTCATTCTCGTGTCCACAGACTTCCCTCCCATAAATAAAGGGTCAAAACATTAATCCTGAGTTAACCTGATCTTGAAAGATCATTATATACAGAGATCTATACTCAACCTAAAGTAGCCCAGAGACTAGGGTGTGGGGATGGTGAGGAGGATAAGATGTGTTAGTGTTAATTTATTTCCTTTATAAGTCTTTTGCTTTTAAAACAGTTTTCATGGGTAAGTTTCATAAAATAAAAATTAATTTAAAAGTTAAACATGCAAGCCAGGTGGTGGTGGTACACGCCTTTAATCCCAGCACTCGGGAGGTAGAGCCAGGAGGATCTCTGTGAGTTCGAGGCCAGCCTGGGCTACCAAGTGAGTTCCAGGAAAGGCACAAAGCTACACAGAGAAACCCTGTCTCAAAAAACCAAAAAAAAAAAAAAAAAAAGTTAAACATGGAAACTACCATATATGCATGCTAGATAGCTTAAACCTTTCAGAAAGTTCCCATACAAAAAAGATAAAATTATTTTAATGATATGTCAAGATGGTTATGACAGGTCTAATATAAACTTGGTATTTATCTACCTTATATAGGCTTTTCTTTAAAAATAAAAATCATATCTACCTCTTATGAAAAAATAAGGAGGAGGTTGCCCTTAGATCAATACCTGCCTGCATCCTGCCTCAAGTGCTGTATTCCTGAAATGGCCACAAGTGCTTTATGGTGGGACAGTAAGTCAATCTATGGACTTAACCTAATGAATTATAGAGGAAAGAGAACCAGCTAAAAAAAGAACCTGTTTGGTTTTTATGTTGTCTTTTGAAAAAATAGACCGAGGGTGAAATAAATGATTTAATTAAACCACTTAATGTTTTATTAAAGCCAGAATGGCCTAGAGTTCCTGTCCGGCCCTCCGCTTATCAATAAAACCCGTTATTAGTTTTTGCCAGAGAACTCCTATTATTAGATGTGTCTATATATTTAGAGCCTCTAATTGGTTTCAAGAAATCATAGGAACACTTGTATTTCAAAACCCTTCTGTTAGAACTCAAACTTCTACTGAAAATAAAAACCAAGGCAGGATCTGAAGCTGAAGGTTTGCTCAACCTCATCATTTTTTTTTTCCCACAAAGAGCTCTGCTCCTGCTCTCGGTGGCAGCACAGACTCACTGCTCTCACTGCAAAGAAGAAACTTGAGGGCGCCAGAGCAACAGCCACACGGACCCTGAAGGATGTAAACAGATGCAAGGAAGCACCGAGAAAGACACTGCCTCGCTAGAGCCTGTTGACCTTTTCCTTTTCTTTGGAGGATGTCATAGGATGTCATGTCTCCCACCCCCCCCCCCCACACCCTATTCTGTATCCAACACAAATGCATTACTCACTGAAAGTAAATAGCCAGGTAGACAGCAGTGGGTAGGAGAAGGCTTTCTCTACCCCAAGATGACTCATAAAACCTGTCCGTTTTTTAGTCTAGACACCGTTATCAGATGGGAATGGGCCTGGCGCAGAATAAAGGGTTAAGTGTGATCTGACATGCATGTGCTCCCTGCCACCGGCTCACCTCCTACAAGTCATACAAGGGTTCACATATATGGCTGATGTGTAACACTGGAACGGTGTGATGCCATAGACCAATAGCCAGTTACAAAAGCTCGGCGGCCTTTTACCCTGAGCAGCCCTATTAATAATTTTGCTTTGGTCTTTGTACTGCTAGAGGGGAACTTTCCAGACAAAAGTTGCCTTTTAACCAGACAAGACTCTCTGTTCCTGTGTTACTGGTGTCTGTGTCACAGATCAAAGCTTCCACTGGTGGGTCATGTGCCTACTGTCTTACAGCCAGGGCCTTCTGTGACCATGTGCTTAAAAAGAAAAGCCAGACACTCAAAGAATGTTTAGTCAAATTGATGAGTCACACACTTCGGTCAAACAAGTGCTACAAACACACTCTTCTCTCGCTTGAGACTAATACAATTTTATGAAATTTGCTTCAAATTAAAACTTTTGAAGTGACATGCTTCAACTGACTTGTTTTGCAAAATTACTGACCGAACAGTCTGACTGACATAATAATGTAACGGACTTGAATTGAGAGATTACCTACGACTGGACGCTACTGAGGGTCCCAAATGTTTTTTCTGCTGATATTCTCTCCTCTCAGAATTCTCCTATGCCAGTAGCCCCTTTTTGCTTTTTCTCACCTTTATTTTTTTGTCCCCCATGTGTCTAGGTCCTCATTCTTGCCCAGACATTCAAATCTGGATCAGATTTGCTTTGCCATCCTTAACTTTGCCTGTTTCTTCTGAGGACCACTGGCAGAATAATAGATCAGTCTAGTTCATACCATTATCAGTTAATACAGTTAACATGAAGATATATGAAGTACTTATATCATAGACACGGATTTTTTAGCTTATGTTCTTCTTTCTCCAGAACATGGATATTTATGGTCTTAAGTAAAACTGCACATGCAGTTTTTGCTCACATTCTTTAGGAAAAAAGGCAGGGGGAGGCAGGGAAGACACTGATGTAAGGAGAAAACTGGTTTCCTTTAGCAACCACTAGCCTCTTTTCTGGATTCCTGTCCTTATTCTCTGCCCCCCAAAAGGGAATAAGGCAACAAGCAGCACATTATATATGAGTTTTTCAGAATCCTATACATATATATATATATATATATATCCAGAAATAATACACTGTACATATCATTCTGCCACTTGCTTTTTTTTTTCAACATTAAATTTCTGAGCTATGTCCCTGATGATTTATATAGCTCTAGGGCTTTGTAACTCCCATTTTTGTAAAAAAAAAAAAATCGCCTATTACTTGCTAAGAAAATAATACAGTTTGCTGGGTATGTAGGTACAAGTTCACCAACCCACCTACAATAAGTCCCTTTGTAAATACATGCACTAAAAAGTGCAAGTTACTTTGACAAATTAGTAGAAAGATTTTTTTGCAGTAAATTCCAGGTTTACAGCTAAGATAGAAAGCTTTCCTTAGAAGGTTTAAATAATTTTGTACTCACAAAAAAAAAATTTCTCCAGCAGGCTAAATTAAGGAACTATGAAAGATCAATCCAAGAATATGCTTTGGCTTTGAATCTGTTGCCTTTTCTTGTGGTTAGAAATCAGATACATTTTTCCCCAAAGCTCTTGCCAATGTGTGCTTTCTTCTACAAGAGTTAAATAAAAGTCAATAAGCAGGCCAGTCCCTTAGTAATATTTTCTTCACTCAAATGACCTATTTTGGGCAAAGCCTTGCATGCACTCTTCCTGACACCTTTCCAGAAAATATGCAAAAAGGCTCCTCTCCTTCTAAAGCCTTTTCTTCCACTGATGCTGGGTAGGTTCCACCTCCCTGCAGCTCTGGCTGGCTCCGAAGCCTCCCTGCCTCTTTGTGTTGATGTTCTCTGGAGGAGAGTGCTTTGAAGAAGTTTTCCCTTTCATCTCTCATCCTATAAGGATTGCTTCAGGAGTTATTTCCAGATAGTTATCTATTCAGTTTTTTATTTGTTTTGCTTCTTTAAATATTTCTTCTAAGACCCAATACTTCACCTAGAATTTTTTTAAATATTATTATTTACTTTATGTGTGTGGGCATTTTGTCTGTGCACCATTTGTGTGTCTGGCGCTTACAGAGGCAAGGAGCTAGAATTGGGTCTCCTGGGATGGGAGTTAGAGATGATCGTGAGTCATCGCCACCGCGTGGGTGCTAGGAATCAAACATGGGATCTCTGGAAGGATAGCCCTCTCTCCAGTCCCACAACTAGAATTTTAATGGAAGCTCCTAGGAAAAACTCCCATGTGTGTGGTGAGGATAACATATGTGTCTCAGAATATGCTGGTTTCGCTGCTACCTGCTTTTGCCCTGGGAATCAGCTCCTTGAATGACCCCCCAGCTCTTGTTGACGAAGCCTTTTCTCTGCTGATGTATCCAAGTGTTTTACCTCCCACACCTACATTTTCTCTTCTCCCCTCCCACTTAGCTCCCGCTGTCTCAGCCACAAAAACACATATTTTATCTACAAAAGCAGCCAAAAATGCTGTGTGATATAATTTTATGAACCATAAATCTGTTCCTGTACTCTCTGATAGAAAACAATGCTGCCTGTGGTTGTTGATAGGATAAAAATTGAACTTGCTAGTGAGATTAAAAAGAAGAATAAAGTGAGGGTGAGTGGGAGGGCAGACTATGGCAAAGTACACCTTTCTGTATACTCACACAGTCCGGCTGGACCATTGCCCCACCCTGCGAATGTTTCCTGCCCTTTCGGTGTACTCCAACATATTTCTCTCCATCCTTGAAGGTAAAGATCCGAAGATGATGAAAGGAAGAATTACCAGTTGTGCAAGCTACCAAAGTCATCTCGCACCAAACACCCTACAGAATCCACAACTGGAAACACCACCTTGGAGACATCGCATGCATTTTTGTTTTAGTTTGGTTTGACTTTGGTTTGCTGGTTCATCAGGAATTCATTGATGTAGAAAGTGACAGTTGAGTCAGTACTTGGACAGACTTAGGTTAAGATCTTGGAAAACTCATGTTTGTTTCTATTACCTTTACAATAAAAATGAAAATATTGCCATTTCCATCAGCATCTGTACATATATTATTGTATTGCGAAGATGTTAAAATAATTTTCTTCTAATATGCTTCCAAAAGAAATGTCCGGTCAGTCACTACCTCATAATGAAAGAATCCAAAATGGGATTGTTTTATTTTTGTCTTCCCTCTGGGGACTAAAAGGGAAGAGGAACTATGAGGGTGTAGCCATTTGGCTCAAGATCAGACACTATTGTATTAGTCAGGATTCTCCAGAGGAAAAGAACTGATTGAATGAATATATATTCATATTCATATATCCATATATATAATAGTGTCTGGTGTGTGTGTGTGTGTGTGTGTGTGTGTGTGTGTCTGTGTCTGTGTCTGTGTCTGTGTGTATGTGTGTGTGGTCTAGCTAGTCCAACAATGGCTGTCTACCAACAGAAAGTGCAATAATCCAGTAATTGTTCAGTCTATGAGACTAGGTGTCTCAGCTGGTCATCAATATGTGCTGGAATTCTGAAGAAGGAGGATATAATGCCAGTGAAGGAATGGTTTGCTAGCAAAGGTAAGAGCAAGCCGGCAAAAAGAGCAAATTTTCTTCTTCATTTCCTTTATATAGGCTGCCAGCAGAAAGTGTGGTCGAGATTAAAGGTGGATCTTCCCACCTCAAAAGATCTGGATAAAAGGTAGGTTTTTCCATGTGGTGGTTTGAAAGAAAATGGCCCCCAAAGGGAGTGGCGTGAAGGGAGGTGTGGCCTTGTTGGAGTAGGTGTGGTCTTGTTGGAGGAAGTGTGTCACTGTGGAGGCACGCTTTAAGGTCTCATATATGCTCAAGATACCACTCAGTGTCTCAGTGCACTTCCTATTGCCTTCTGATCAAGATGTAGCCAGTACCATGCCTGCCTGCATATCACCATGCTCCCTGCCATGAGGATAATGGACTGAACTTCTGAACTGTAAGCTGTTGCCTCAATTAAATGTTTTCCTTTATAAGAATTGCCATGGTCATGATGCCTCTTCACAGCAATAGAAACTCTAACTAAGACATCACACTTCAAGTGACTTAATTAAGAAAAATTCCTCAAAGGTGTACCCAGCCACTTGGGCTTTAGTTAATTCCAGATGTAGTCAAGTTGACAACCAAGGATAACCATCACAACTACCTTGCAGTATTTTTTCCAGAGCTTCCCAAAAGGTTGATTTCACTTTTATCAAAGCCCACATTACAGTTTGATTTGTTCTCATGTTTAATCCTGCTTACTAGCCCATTAATCCTTAGCAAATTTCACCTTGATATCTGCTTCTGAAGAGCTCAACTTGTAAAAATTTAATAAATAAAATTAATCACACATGGCAAGTTAGCAACATGGCATCTCTGATAGCAACAGAAAGGAGCAGATAGCAAAACAAAATAAAACTACTCTGATGTCCTGATGCTGTAAATAGAAAAGCCTTATTTAAAAAAATTGAAAAATGTGACAAAATTTCTATGGATGGAATGAGAAACAAATCAAAATATAAAATCAAAATAATTCGGACATGGGATAGAATGGGGAAAGTGGTTGGTCCTGATATTTGAAACTTTAATGAAGACTGAGATTGGAGAAGAGAAAATGAAGCAGAAGTTTGTCTTGAGACCTTGTGTAAACCCAGGACTCTAAAACAGCTGCATCCTTGTATAAGAAAGATTGGAAAACTCAAGCCATCTGCCACAGAAAGGGAAGATTCACTCTTCCCTGAACAGGAAAAATAAATATCTCTGGTACCCAATATTATACCACATATGCTTTCACTTCCACTGGGATGGTATAGGAATTCCCCAGCTTAGAATTAGGATATGTCCTGAGCCCAGGGTATTGCTAGAGAATGAGACAGCAGTAAGTCAGTCTGGATTGCATCAGAAAAAAAAAAAAAAAAAAAAAAAAAAAACAACCAAAAGGCACACAGCACATGTTCAGGAACAATCTAGGATGAGCAAGAAGCAGAAAGTATAGCTCACCAAAAAAAGCATAATTAAAATGTCTTGCATAGAAAGCATAAGTGAGGACTAACTCCAAAAAAAGAATATCCACAGATTTCAAAATAAACAAATATTGTTGCTAAAAATGAGAGTCGGAACACTTGAAACTAAAAATTCAGTGGTTAGATTGAATAGCAGCTTAAATAGACCTTCAGAAAGAACAAGATTGTGTTTTTTATGTGTGCCGGTGTTTTGCCTGCATGTGTATGTATTCACCATGTGTGTGTCTGTGTCCATAGAGGCAAGAAGAAACCATTGGATCCCCTGTGGATACTGGGAACCAAACCTGGATCCTCTGGAAGAGCAGTCACTGCTTTTCACCACTGAGCAATCTTTCCAGTCCCAAGAAAATTTTGCTAAAGGCTCTGAGAATATTTTTTCCAAGGCTGCAAAGGCCATAGAGGAATGCCACTCAGAATTCCCCTCAAGAGAATCTGCTGAGAAGAATGATTAACAACCCCTGGCTACTGAGCTTTTGAGCTTTCACTTTATTTACTCTGATGTCCAGTCATCTCAGGGGTGCTAGGATCAATATGAAACTCTTTTTTTTTTTTAAAGATTTATTTATTTATTAGGTATACAGCACATATGACTGCAGGCCAGAAGAGGGCACCAGATCTCATTACAGATGGTTGTGAGCCACCTTGTGGTTGCTGGGAATTGAACTCAGGACCTCTGGAAGAGCAGTCAGTGCTCTTAACCTCTGAGCCATCTCTCCAGCCCCCAATATGAAACTCTTACACTGGGTAACTCTTACTAAGTGATCCCACAAGCCCAGACCATCCAGCAGGCACCGCAGTTGTCTCTTGCTTCCCACCATTCTTTTCAGCTCTTCTTTCCCCAAAGTCAATCTTGTATGGTGGCCAGAAGCCCGAAAACCTTCCACTCTAGTTCGTTTGTTACTGCTGGGATAAAACACCATGACAAAAAAAGCAACTTGGAGAGGAAAGGATCTACTTGGCTTACACTATTCCATCCTGGTCCACCATTGAAGAAAGCCAGGGTAGGAACTCAAGAAAGGAACTGAAAGGAAAACCATGGAGGAATGCTGCTTACGTGTGTGTTCCCATGGCTTGCTCAGTCCAAGTGCAAGTGCCCAGAGGTAGCACTGTCCAACCCAAATGCCCAGGGGTGGCACTGCCAAGGGTGGGCTGGGCTCTCTCACATCATTAACTAACAATGCCCCACAGGATTGCCTACAGGTCCATCTGATGGGGGCATTTTCTTCACTGAAGTTTTCTATTCCCAAATGACCCCAACCATTGTCAAACTGACAACTGACCAGCCCACCATCCCTATGGATTTCTTCTTGCTCCCTTTTTGCTCTCATTTCTTCCAATAAATGTGTTTCATAGTCTGATTTTACTTGTGCTTCTTAGGTATGTCCAGCATACACACAAATAAACCTGATGTGACTACAAAATACTAAATTAGAACATGGGCAGAACCAGTCAACATTTTAACAGCTTTTAATTCAACTTTTTTTTCAGGATTTTCATACATGAGTACTGTATTTATATCATTTTCATCTGTCCTCTTCCCTCTCTTTCCATGTCTCCTTACTTCCTCTCAAGTTCATGAGCTCTTTAATTATTATTGTTGTATATATATATATCCATATATTCATCTATATATACACTAATGATGAAAGCAATTAACTCAAAAAAAATCCATGTTAAAAAAAAATTAAAACTAAGCCCAAAGAAAGGAAGTAATAGGAATATGGAGTGAATGGGTGGGAAGGGATGGATACTTTCGAGGGCCTGGTAACAATTGCCCTTATGGAGACATTTAGGCAAACATGCAAGGAAACTTGGAGATACTAGTAATATTCTTAGTTAATAATAAGCACAATTGGCTTACGTCTTGACTCCACGATAAGAGGCAATTTCTTACCGGTCTTAATAGCAGGTGTGTATACAGAATGGAAAAATCATGCCTCTCTTGCTCATGCAACCTCTCTAAGGGATAAGGTCATAGATACAGCAAGTGTCGTGTGAATAGTCCCCTGGGGAAAATGATGACAGAGTGTAGGAAGAGAGCTCATTCTCCTGGAAACTGCTCAGTGCTGTCACCTGGTTGCCCCATGAGACGCGGCATCTGCGGTTTGTTTCAGCCCACACAGCACTGCACCTCTTGGGAGAAGCAGGGCTGTCCTCCCTGTTGCCAACAAGGGACCTTGGGCCTCGTCTAGTCTAGAGGAAGTCTTGCCCATCCCCTTCGCACTTCACCCCTGTTGATCACTATGCAGGTGCATCTCATCACTCAAGTTTGCCAAGAGCTGATTGTTCTCCACAGACACAGCATGGCCACCAAATGCAGGCCATCCATCTTCACCCAGAATTTCCCCTTGCCACGATTCTGTAGCTTCACTCATAGAACTCAGCTTTCCTCACTAGCGTCCTTTGGGAAATCCACATGCTTCCCAGCACGTCATTCTCCTTCTGTAAGTGGTGCTTACCCACTCAATTTCTTACCTATTTACTCAGTTTTATTTGATTGTGTCTCCTCTACCTCTTCAAAATATAATCTACATTTCAGCAAGAACCTTCTGTATCCTGTTTGCTACCACAGCCCTAAACATCAGCAGTGTCCACTTTTCTTAGGATCTCTATTGCTGCAATGAAACACCATGACTAAAAGTGACCAAGAGCAACTTAGGGAGGAAAGGGCTTATTTTGCTTACACTTCCACATCCTAGTTCATCACTGAAGGAAGTCAGGCAGGAACCTAGACGCAGAAGCGGATGTAGAGGTCACGGTGCAGTGCCCCTTACGGTTTGCTCAGCCTGCTTTATGAATGTACCCAGGACCACCACCCAAGGGGTAGAATCATGCACAATGAGCTGGACCCTTTCACATCAATCATGAATTAAGAAAATACCCTGCAGGTTTGCCTACAACCTGTTCGTATGGAGGCACTTTCTCAATTGAGGTTCCATCCTCTCAGTTGCCTCTAGGTTGGGTCAAGTCGACCTAAAAAAAAAATAGCCAGTATATACTATGTTGTAGGAACTTAAATATGTTCAAACAGATTAGGTAAACAATGAATGAATTGCTCCGCAAATGTTCAATGAATCTTCTTCTTTCCATGTGAAGGCTAGAGGGAAGATCATTAGCACTAATGTCCACTCTTTAGTGTAATTCTTCCATTTTAGAGTCTGTCAGTGACTGTAGAGATAATGTAATGCATATCTCTCATGTCCATTTTTCTCTGCTACATGAGAATCACACTTCTGCATGCTGGCCCCATGCCCAGATTCAACAGACTATACTACATTGATTTTAGCTGGGGCAAGATGCCAGCCAACAACCATTTGGGAGAAATTTCCCACCGTAGGCAAAAAGAGCCACCTCATTTGCAAGTGTAAACTGCTCTCAGTGGCAGGCAGGGCTATACAGGCTCGATCTGAGACAGCACAGTGGGAGAGCACACCTGGGCATTCTGGAACATGACCTCAGCAGCCAAAATGATTTCTTCTTCAAATGCCAACCCGAGAAACCTAGAAAATCCACTCACACAGCAGGAAACTTCTTGTTTACAGTGACCAGTTTACAGCCCCCAATTAGTCCCTGCCTCCTTGAAGGGTTTGCTCTTTGGCATGTGCTTATTTCAACGTTTCCTAAAAGTTCAACAAACAATATCCATGCTATTTTATTCACCTTATTTTTGATTTCTTGCAAAAAAAAAAGGATGTTTAGCTGAGAAAAGATGACCACAGAATGGAATGTTTCTATTAAATGAACATTTCTATTAAATATCTAATTTTATTACTTTTGAATGGGCCGTTGTTTTCTAGCTACACAGAGTGGCGACTGAAGAAGCAAAAGGAAGACTGGAGCCTGGGAAAGTTTGTGAGCATATCAGTCAGTGTTCTTCGGGGAGAGAGAAAGAGAGAGAGAGCCAATAGATAGCTAAGAGACGCATGGGCAGACTTTGGAAGATAGACACAACTCTAGAGGAAAGGAGATTTATTAGAAGTTTTGGAGTACAAGATTATTTAGTACAAGAAGTCTTGTAAAGGCTCTGTGCAATCTGAAGACTTCTGAAGTTCAGTAACAC
>CABHPQ010174519.1:0-25358 GCA_902168405.1 Peromyscus aztecus
GTTATTTTTTCTGAGTTTCTGTCCCACTAACTTGCTGTAAATTGAGTTTTGCAGGTTCTCCTCTTTGGGTTTTATTCATTTGTCAAGCAGCTCAAAAACTCAAGGAAACACGTTTACCAGTTTATTATAAAATAATATTTGAACAGATACACATAAACAGCGAGATGGGGAATTGTGTAGGGCTAGGTCTGAAAGTGCTCCTAAGACAGAAGATTCCTCCCCTGTGGAGTTGGGTGCCCCACCTTACATTCCTCATGTATTTAGATATCTAGGAACTCTTGGCTTGATGATGTAGCTCAGTTGATAGAATGCTTGCCTAACATTTATGAAGCTCTGGATTTGGTTCTTAGCATCATAAGAACCACATGGTATATGGGAGCCTATAATCATGGAATTTGTAGTAATCCCAGCATTTGGGATGTTAGGGGCAGGAGAATCAGAAATTCAAAATTGTCCTTGACTACTACAGAGGGGATTCAAGGCCAGTCTAGGTTACAAATCCCTCTCCTCTTCTTGCCCCTTTCTTCCTTCCCCTCCCTTCCCCTCTCCTCCCCTCCCCTCCCTTCTCTTCCCCTCCTCAGTCTCCTCTCATCCTAACTGAGAGTTAAACCGAGTTATAACTTTCTCTTTTGACTCTATTTTAAGCCATGGTGAGATAAGGTAAAATGACAATCAGGGAAGCTGTGAGGATACAGAGAAGAGGTCACACACAGGCTTACGAGGGCATGGAGTGGGAGGGCAGGAGAGGCAGTTCCAGGTAGAAAAAGTACTCAAGGTAGCTGTCTGACAATTTGCTCTTCCTGAAACATACTCCACAATGCCAGCCACCCTCTACACACACTCACTCACACACTCCTACGTGATCTCCATGACGTTTATCTTTCTGTGTGTCATTCTTGGGCAGTTATCCAAGATGACCACAGTGCCACACCCTGCCCCAGAAGTTGTCTTTTGCTCAGACCCAGCTTGGTTATATAAGTGATAGGTAAGGACTTTGGATCACCTTGCAAAACTAGATCTGAGAGTGATAAACTAAACCATACACTCTGACCAGGACTATTCAGTTACATATACTATTTTTTCAGTGTCTCATTTCATAGTTTAGGATGACTTGGAACTCACTATGAAGTCCAATGACCCTGAACTTGTAGCAATCCTCCTGTCTCGGCCTTCCAGGTGCTTACTTAGCACATTATCAACCCAGCCTGTTGGGGCTGCTGGAGCTGGGGTGGTGGTGGCTGCTGCTGCTTCTGCTCTGGCTTTCTCCTCCCCCTTCTCTTTCTTCCCTTCCTCCTCCCCTTCCGGCCTCCTTCTTTTTCTTCTTCAACAAGGTCTCATTATACAGCCCTGGTTGGCTTGGAACTTGTTATGTAGACCAGGCTGGCCTAGAACTCACAGAGATCTGCCTGCCTCTGCCACCCTCCTACTCCCAATGCTGGGATTAAAGGCATTTGACACCGTGCCTTGCTTTACAATAATTAATTTGTGTGAGAGCTGCTTCAGAACCTCTGGAGGTGCAATGTTCTATAAACTACAGACATATATTACCCTTTTAAAATCCCTAAAATTCATGGTTCTGAAACCACCTACTGGGGCTGGAGAGATGGCTCAGTGGTTAAGAGCACTGGCTTCTCTTCCAAAGGTTCTGAGTTCAAGTCCCAGCAACCACATGGTGGCTCACAACCATCTGTAATGAGATCTGGTGCCCTCTTCTGGCCTGCAGGAATACATACACATGGAACACTGTATGCATAATAAATAAATAAATCTAAAAAAAAAAAAAAAGAAACCACCTACTACCCAAGGATGGACAAGAATGCCTGGAGTGAGTCACACTCTCCTTGTTAAAAATTACAGGTCACCATTTTTCTGGACTAACCTGAATGAGATCCGAACACATCAGGCTGAAAACAAAATGGAGTCACTCATTGTCTCAGTTACTTTTCTATTGCTGTGATAGAAGTGCCTAAGGTCATGCCATCCTGTTCCAACTCCATGTTGTGTTTGCTTAGACAGTTCTCAGCCCTCCACCCTCCTCTCTTGAATGGTCACGCCTGCCTTGGCAACACATTTGAGATTTCCACGGCCTTGACCATGGTCCAGATGTATCAACCAATATAAATAAAGTGAACTAAAATAACTAAAGATGATTTAAGTCAAATATAATTGTTCTGTTATGTCTGAAATAACTTCTATCCTCTGCCAGCAATGAACATTTCAATGTTACTCTGACCTTCATCCAATTTTGATGTAAATTATGGTCTTTGTGGTATTTGCTTTTAAAAATGCTGTACCCCTCAGCTTGGGCACCAAGAGACTTCAGAGGCAGGAGCCCACTCTTGTTCTGGCCATTAATAAGATGATTAAAATTTTTAATTGGGTTAATCAGCATGGCTGTCAATAACTGTCTCATATGGATCATTTCAAAATACCATGACTAAGGCAATTCATAGAAGGAAGGTGTACGAGCCCATCATCATGGGAAAGCATGGGAGGAATGGCATGCGTGTTAGCTGGAGCAGAAGCTGAGAGCTCACATCCCAATCCACAAACAACAGCTGGGAACATCTGTGGCTTTTGAGTCCTCAAAGCCTCTCCCAGTGACATACTTCCTCTAGCAAGGCCACTCCTCCTGAGCCTGCCCATCAGCCACCAACTGGGGATCAAATATTCAAACGCATGAGAATATGGGGGACATTTCATCCAAACCATCACAGTCATGCTCAAGGTCCACTCAGCTTGCTTAAACTAACCTTGTGTAACATGCAGACAATACTTAGACTACTTAGTGTCGGCCTAGGGAATGGGGAAGGTCCCTGTCCCCACTCCCTTTAACCCTTCCGTCCTCCTCTTCCTCTTCCTGCTAAGATGCTAACTGTGAAATGGTCTTTCTAGGGTATCAGAACCCAGAACCTCTGGCGGCCTCAGTCATGCCCGTCCTTAGTCACCAGCTTTGTAAATCACTGGGAGGTGTAAATTACAGCATTATGCTTATGAAAAACACTGGAACCAGTCCCAGGAGGTCGAAGTGCATCACAGTGTCTTGACCACAGTGGGAAGGAGATACCCAGTCCTGCAAGACAGAGTTCTGCTCAGCCTGTAGCTTTCCCATTCTCCTACCCTTCTCTCTCTCTAAAAACCCTTTGTACCCCTGATTCCTCCAACAGAGGTTTTGCAACAAGAGTCCCCCATTCTTCTCTGCCAAAACAGCCTTTTGAATTAAAACAAAACAAAACAAAAAGCCATTGTTTCTAAACTTAACTGACCCGAGATCGGGGTGAGCAAGCCAGCTTGGCCACTAACATCATAATCATTAGAGTCAGTTCTAGTTATCAGCATTAATCTCCTGCTTCTACCTTCGTCTCCAAAACGTTGGTATTACAGACATGCGTGGCTCAGCTAAATAATTCTGCTTTAAAGGAAATGGAATCATTTATTCTGAGGTAAATATGACTGGAAATACAGATTCAGGTTAGTCTGGGTAGCATTTCGCAGTACAAAATGTATTATTACAGTAGTATTAAAGGTCAGGGCTCCATTGAGGCCCCTTACGGAAAACTATTTCCTCCTCCGTGAAAGAATGAAATCAACCTCTGGTTGGAGATGTCTTTGTCTCCTCCATTAAGTGTTACTCTAGACAGTCGTCTAGCCAAGTGTGCTGGCTGATTTTATGTCAACTTGACACAAACTAGAGTCACTGGAAAGGCATGAGCCTCAATTGAGAAAACGTCTCCATAAGATCCAGCTGTAAGGCATTTTCTTAATTAGTAATTGATAGGGGGAGGGCCCAGACTATTGTGGGTGGTGCCATCCCTGGACTGGTGGTCCAGGGTTCTATAAGAAAGCAGACTGGTCAAGCCATGAGGAGCAAGCCAGTAAGCAGCACTCCTCCATGGCCTCTGCATCATCAGCTCCTGCCTCCAGGTTCCTGCCCTGCTTGAGTTCCTGCCCTGACTTCCTTCAGTGATGAACAGTGATTTGGAATTGTAAGCCAAATAAACCCTTTCCTCCCCAACTTGCTTTTTAGTCATGGTGTTTCATCGCAGCAACAGAAACCCTAACTAAGACACCAAGGGAAGAGCCTTCAGGAAGGCTGATTCCCCTTAAGCCATGCTAAATAGATGGGAGGAATAACTATCCTAGTAATGAGATAATGTGCTTTTCCTTCCTGGAATCCCTGCTCTCTGTGCAGTTTCACAGGGAGTGGTATAAGGGTGTAGTGTTAGAATCCAGCTGCTGCTCAGGCCACAATGTCTGCAGCAGTTCTCTTTCAGATACCAACAGGCACCCTACTGAGACACTGTCTGTTACTCTAGCTAACAAATTTTCAGGTGTCAGGATCCCCACCTGAGGAAAGTAGTTTACTTCACCAGGGCTATTGGTGGCTGTACATCCTGCCCCCATCTTGTCTCCTGACTCCTGCTTGGCATCAGACAGCCTGGCTGCAGGCTTGTGCTATGAAACCACCTCCATCTTCAGGAAGGTCTAAACCAGATCCCCACTTCTGCCACATGAGCCTTGCTATGGTGTTTGTCTTTGGCATAAGGGCCTGACTCTACTCATAGTCCCTGCCATGCTGTTGTCTGTCTGTCTGTTTGTCCATGTAGTAATAACTTTTCTAATAAACTCCTTGTGGTGGTTTGAATGAAAATGGCCTCCATAGATTCATAGGGAGTGGCATTATTGGAGGTGAGGCCTTGTTGGAGGAAGTGCGTCACAGCAGGTGGGCTTTGAGGTTTCAGAAGCTCAAGCCAGGCCCAGTCACTCTCTCTTCTTACTGCCTGCAGGTTCAGATATAAAACTCTCAGCTACTTCTCCAGCACCATGTCTGCTTGTGTGCCACCATGCTTCTCACTGTGGCAATTATGGACTAAACCTGTGAACCTGTAAGCCAGCCCCAATTAAATATTTCCCTTTATAAGAACTGCAGTGGTCATGGTGTCCATTCACAGCAATAAAACCCTAAGACTATCCTTATCCCCCAGCAGTCTGTCCCAATCCATTTGTACCCTGCCCCTGACACTTTTCAAGTCACCGCTGTGTAGCTATCTTAAACATGCCTACTTTTCTGAGTCTGTAAGTTTTTCCTCTTTTTATTTATTTCTTAAGCATGCTTTTCCTGACACTTTGGGCTTCCTTACTCTTTCTCTGAAGCATCCACCCACCACCTTTTGCCATGTGGCTGCCTGTCGGCCATGTGTCTGACCTTCATTGCTGACCATGCTGGCTTACCTCAAACAGCGTGGTTTGCTTGCTTCCTTTTCTCCATCATCCTCTTACAGGCAGGGGCAGAGATTTACAGTTTATTTGCCCGAGAGTTTTTCTTTTAAACTCTAATAAAATTGTTCTCAAGCTTTCTTCTGAGTCCATTCTTAAATTCTTTTATTAGCAAGACTAAGAATACCACAAGGGGATCCCAGTTTTCCCAATGACATGGAGCATACAAGGTGGGACCCCCACAAATTTCCAATAGCATTATTCACAGAACACAAGAAAACCATAAATCAGTTAATTTACAGATTCTGTTAGTGGGGACATCAGACTGATAAGCTACATAAAGCAAGATGGGAGAAAATCTCTTTCATGAGTTTCAGATAGAATTAGTATTCTTAGCTTTAGAGTTAGTGAAGCCTAGAGGTGTGCTAAGCTTTGCCTTGTAGTTGAAAAATTCCTATAATTGGAGAATATTAGGCCAGATTCAAAAGTTAAGGCAAATATCATAGGTCTGATAGCCCAAGGTCATTTGGCCTTTGCTATACAACATTCCATCTCTCTGCCATCAGATGCTTGCTCTGGCATCTACGTGGTGCTCCAGTTCTTGTGATCTTCTTTGAAAGAATTTAGATAGGGTGCATAGAGTTAGGTATTTTATTGCAGAATACAGGAGAACACACCCTCACGAAGTGAGAGTGGACAGAAGGCAAAGAAACCACTGTGCCCACCTACACTTTGAGTAGGCTTTATCCTATTCGAGTCTCTAGAACAGACTTGCAGTATTTTCCTCCCCAGATGATTGGCTGACTGATTAGTATTAACTCTATTTTTTTTAAATGTACATATGAGATTTTTGCCTGCGTGTATATAAATATACCATGTATGTGCCCAGTACCTGAGGCAGCCAGGAGAGGGTGATGGATCCCCTGGAACTGGAGTTACAAATGGTTGTTAGCCACAATGTGGGTGCTGGGAACCGAACCTGGGTCCTCTGGAAGAGCAACAAATACTCTTAGCTGATAAGCCATCTCTCTATCCCCAAGTTTAGATTAACTCTTGAGGGAGGAAACAATGTCTTTGTTTTCTACCAGAGCAATGCTAGTTATATAGTAATCAATTGAATTTCCAGACAGCATATAATGCCATGTTTCCACCCAGATCTCATGATATACAACTCAGATCTCATTCTTTGAACCAGTAACCAGAGTTTCAATTCCTGGTTTTATTAGCTGCTGATTATGAGAAAGGAGTTCATCCCTAATGAACTTTAAGCCTGCTAATATTTACCTGTCAGGTCCAACAGAAACCCAGGACAAATGGTTAACTGTGGTGTCTATTAGCATATCAAAGTCCATGCTGGTCTCCAGGCTCCTCAACATCACAGGTACCTGTCACAGAGTTCATGCTGGCGACATCCCAGCTCCTCTCAGCTCTTCTCACTCTGCACCCTATCATAAACTTCTCCAGCTCATGGCTTCCCTTCCCCCAGCCTCTCATTCCTATATAACCCTGCCATTTCAGCCATGTGCTGTCTTGGTCCACTCCCCCCCCCCCCCCCGCCCCCCATTCTCTCATGTCCTGGTTCAGTCTACAGGCCATGTTTAGTCTCTGCTCTGAACTCTTCCAGATGCCTCTGGCTGTACTCTCCCTCGTATCTACAATAAAAGCCTTCCTCTCAACCATAGCTTGGAGGGGTCAGGTCCTCACTTTATATACTAACTAGCTACCTAACATCTACACAATCCATGTTCTAGATCTCCATGGTCAAGCAGCCTGCAGGATATTTAATGTAATTCCCCGGAGAAGGTCAGGTCAGTTTCTTAGCGTGAGTGGGGCTTCTATTCTCCCTCGCCCTTCTAGTGAGTAGCCAGAACCTCAGTCATCTAAGACTGAAATTGAAACACGCTTTTTGCTGTTTCAATGATGTGGTTTTGTGGTAGGCAAGTGAATAGTGTGTACTGGCTTTTAATGAGCTGTTAATTTGTGGACCAGGCCCCTTGTTTTCCTCCTTAACTGTGATCTGCTGTTTTGAGCTGGTGACCTGCCCCTCTATATTCCCTGCCTTAGTGGTATCTGCATGAGTCTAAGCCACAGTTCTTAGAAGAATAACCATTTTTTTCCTTCCTGTTTTTTGAAAAAGCTGACCTAAAGAGATATATTAACTACCCCGGGTGTGGTGGTTTGAAAGAAAATGGCCCCCAAAGGGAGTGACATGATCAGGGGGTGAGGCCTTGAAGGGAGGAGGTGTGGCGCTGTGGGGGTGGGCTTTGAGGTCTCTTTTGCTCAAGCTTCGCTCAGTCTTTCACTTGTCTTCCTGATGCCTTCCGGTCAAGATGTAGCACTCTCAACTCCAGCTCCATGTCTGCCTGCATGCCGCCACGTTCCCTGTCATGGTGATACTGGACTGAACCTCTGAAACTGTAAGTGAGCCACCCCAATTAAGCATTTACTTTATAAGAGTTATCATTGCCGGGTGGTGGTGGCGGCGGCGGCGGCGGCGTACGCCTTTAATCCCAGCACTCGGAAGGCGGGAGACAGAGGCAGGCGGATCTTTGTGAGTTCGAGGTCAGTCTGGTCTACAGAGCGAGATCCAGGAAAGGCGCAAAGCTACACAGAGAAACCCTGTCTCTAAAATAAACAACAACAACAAAAAAAAAAACCAAAACAAACAAAAAAAAGAGTTGCCATGGCCTGCTGTGGGATGGTCTTTCTGTATGCTGTGAATGTGTGTTGCTCTGATTGGTTGATAAATAAAATGCTGATTGGGAGGAAAACTTCTGACTATGATGGCCATGGTGTCTCTTCACAGCAATAGTAACTCTAACCAAAACACAGGTGTCCTAGAAGGAGTGAAGAGAGAGGCAGGGTGGGATGGGGAGTTCACAGCAGTTAGAACAATAACTCACCCAGCTTAGGAGAAGGGAGGGGATTGGTGGCCTCATGCACGTCTAAGACAGAGCTCTTCAGAAGACAGCTATGTGGCCTATTTATTGGAACTCAGACCTTTTGGCAGATCCTAGTGCCCAAGCTTGTCATTGCAGATGTGTCTTATAGTGAGGGCATTAGTGAGAATGCTGGGTTGGAGAATAAATGGCCTTTGTTCCAAAGCTAACAGAAAGCTCTTCTGGATTTTTGTATGGCCTTAGGAAAGGAAACTCTGTGCTTCCAAGGTCAAGAGATCCCAGGAAATAGGTTCCTTAGACCCCTGCAGACAGAAGTTGGAAAGAAAAGATGTGTAACATTTAATATAGAGTTTAGCTAACAGGCTATTCGTACTCAATGATGCAGCTACAGACCACTGTATGGACCAAGATTCAATAAACAATACATGCCAAGAGAAGGAAAATAGACAGGAAAAGACCAGTTGTTGTCTGGAGTTGGGAGTGGCTTTCCTTACAAATGAGCTCATGGAAATTCAGGGCAATGATGGATGTGTTCTAAACTGGATTGTGATGGTGGTTATGCAGTGGTGTAGATGTGAGTGGATGTCATTGAATTGTGCATTCACAATTGGTCAACTTTGTGCCATATAGGTATTTAGTCTAAACTCTTGAGACAAAAGGATCTTTGGAATAAAGGGTGTACTCATCTGTTATACATGCTGGACTTAAGTCACTTTTATAGTGTAGTGATCATCATTGTCACCTCTTACAGATGCTAGCCAGAAAGAGGGCCAGATCCCAAGACGATTTCTCACAATTACCGGCAGCTAGGCTACATAGCAGGTAGGAAAATGTCTGCTGACTTAGAGCTAAGAATATTCTCAGAGCAGAAAAGAATTGGGTGTGTGTGTGTGTGTGTGTGTGTGTGTGTATCTGGAGAGATGGCTTAGCAGGTAGGAGCACTTGAACTTGTGAGGTCTTGAGTTTGAATCCACAGCATCTATGACTTCATTCATTCCTGTAATCCTGGGGCTATGGTGGGGTGGGGTGGGGTGGGGTGGGGTGGGGTGCGTACAGAGACAAGAGGCTCTTGGGGGTTTTATGGCTGCCAGCCTAACTTCAGATTTAGTGAAAGGCCCTGTGTCAGAGGAATCCAGCAAAGAGTGAAAGAGCAGGGCACCGGACATCTTCCTCTGGCCTCCATTCACATGCGCATGGTCATGTATACCTGAATACACACACACACACACACACACACACACACACACACACACACATTGCATTCACCATATATATTCATACACACACAAAAGAAAAGGAAATTAAAAATTTGAGGAAGACATAAGTTGTTTACATGGAACCTATGTTGGTTAAACCTACACTGGCTAAGAGAGGCATAATAAGGAAAAGTATTTGGTGTTTCGGCATTGGTTGGTTTTAGAACCAGAGTCAATTATTAGTCTAGGACTTTGAGGTAAGGTTTAATAATGTATAATAGTCTGTTTGTTTTAATAGAATATTTTTATTAATTATTTGAGAATTTTATACATGTGTACAAAATATTTTAATCATATTCACCCCCTATTCCTTCAACTCCTCTCAGACCCACCCACCCCAAATCACCTCCCTACTTTGTGTCCTCTTCTTTGTTTTTTGTTTTGTTCTTTTGTGCTGTTTTTTTGTTTTGTTTTGTTTTTGAGACAGAATTTCTCTATATAACAGTCCTGGCTGTCTTGGAATTTGCTCTGTAGACCAGGCTGGCCTCGAACTCAAAGAGATCCATCTGCCTCTGCCTCCCGAGTGCTGGGATTAAAGACATGCACCACCACACCAGGCTGAATCCTTTTTTTAAAATACATTATTATAACCCACCAGGTCTAACGTTTGCTGTCCACAAACTGATGGACGTGGAACCCTCCACTAGAGTGTGATCCCTCTACCAGGGGCCATACCCTTAAAGAAGATAGTCCCCTTCTCAGAGCAGCCATCAATTGTCACTAGCTCCTCAGCTAGGATTGGGTCCTGTCTAGTCAACCTAGTTTTTGTTTATTTGCTTGTGTTTTTTTTTTTTATTTTTTTAAACAAATAGGATTTCACTCCTGTACCTCTGGCTGGCCTAAAACTCACTATGTCACCTACACTGGCCTCAAACTCAGGATCCTTCCGTGTCATTGTATAATCCTGAGTGCAGGATTATAAGTGTGCTGCCACGGCCGACTTGATCTAGTGTAAATTTGCTCCACAGAAGCTCACTAACGAACTTGTCTTCTCTCTCCCCACCTCCATCCTCTGGCCTGTGTAATTTAATTTAGGACATTGCAAGTTTTCTCTTACAGTCAACACTTCTACAAAGCTGCAGAAAGAATATCAAAAAACGCACCAGAGTCTGGACCCTGTGGCACACGCCTGCGGTCCTAGCTACGCAGGCGGCTGACATGAGAGGGTCATTAAGCCCAGGGGTTCAAAGATGGGCTGGGCAACATATCAAGACCCAGTGTCACAAACAAAAGCATGCTAGAGACGGAAGCAGTAAGAATTAAGTCCAATAAAAGAGACACCTCATGCCAATAATCTCAGCATTTGAGAAGTAGAATTATAAATCTGAAGACAGTCTCCACTATCCAGAAACCCTCAAACAAACAAACCAAAAGGGAAGGGGTGGGGGAAGGCCCCTTATGTTGGGCCACTGTGTCACCTACATTAGTTACTACTTTGCAGATGAGCAAGGTCTGTCGTTTGCCCTGGCTTACCATTGGGCCCAAATACTCAGAGGATGGGTTCTCCTATAACTTAAAGAGTTAGCATATGGCCCAGAAATGAAAAGAGGGACTTAAACAAGTGTCTGTATGTATATGCCTCTGGTTGTAGGTTTCCCTGGCAATTCTCCACGGTGGTAATCATCTCTGTTCGAGAAGCAAAGGGCATACTTCAGCAACATCAGAGAAAGGCCCCAAATCAGAGTCCAGTCTGTAGCTGGCAAAAATACCAAGTCCTGAGAGAAAAAGCTGTGCTTCCTGAAAAGCCGGATCCCAGGAGGAGTTTATCTTTTGGATGATGGGTTGATGCTCTGTAAATATTAGTATCAGAGTGTTGTGGTGTGACGTGTCCCCCATGGCCTTGTGTGTTTGAATACTTGGATCCCAGCTGGTGGTGCTGTGTTGAGAGTTTCTAGGACCTTTGGGACCAGGGCCTAGCTGGTGGCTGTAGGCCACTAGGGGTGGGCTTTCAAGAGATAGGACCTAGCCCTGCTCCTGGACTGCTCTCTGCTTTCTGATCTACTAGGATGTAAGAATCTTCTCCATGCATCTCTACTATCATAGAGCTGTTCGATCATGGAAACTGAAATCCCTCTGAGCCATGAGCCAAAATAGATCCTTCTTGCCATAAGCTGCTCCTGTTTGATACTTAGTGACAGTGGCAGGAGAATAATTAAGATACACAGTAAGATGGCCATTTATTAAGCACTGTCCACTCTTTTCCCATTGTGTATAAAAGCTGTGTAGTTCTTGTTATTTTTTCCATCAGATCAAAGAAGAGCATAGATGAAATGTTGAATCCACACTACTTTGCTTTGTTTTTGCTATTAAACCACTGAGTTCCTGGGCCAAAACTTTTCTTTTAAAGTATTATCTTTGTTACTTTCTCATTACTGTGATAAAATACCCTGACAAAAGCAACTTCAGAGCGAAAGGGTTTATTTGGGGTTATTGTTCCTAGGGGATATAGTCCACCATGGAGAGGAAGGAGACATGGTGGCTGGAAGGGAATTCATGAGGTCAGGAGCAGGGAGGCCGGTCACACTGCAGTCACACTCAGGAAGCAAAGAGTGAACAGGGTGTCAGGTTGGGCTAGAAAGCTGAAGGTCTGTTTCCAGTGATTCACATCCTCCAGTGGGGTCCACAGCCTTCCCAAACAACAACCCCAGCTGGGGACCAAGTGTTCAAACATGTGAACCTATGGGGGAACATTTCACATTTGTGGTAGTTTGAATGAGAAATGCCCCCACAGGCTCATGAATTTGAGTGTTTGGTTCTTGGTGCACTGCTTAGGAAGGATTAGGAGGTGTGGCCTTGTTAGAGGAAGTGTGTCACTGGGGGCAGGCTTTGAGGCTCAGTCCACCTCTCTCTGCTTGTAGATGAGCTGTAAGCTCTCAACTACTGCTCCAGGTCATGCCTACCTGCTGCTGCAATGCTTCCTACCATGATGATCATGGACTCACCCTCTGAAACTGCAAGCCAGCCCCCAGTTAAATGTTTTCTTTTATAAACTGTCTTGGTCATGGTGTCTCTTCACAGCAATAGAGTGGTAACTAAGACAACATTCAACCCAAAATAAGTATTAGTTATCCAGAGCCAGTGATTTGGGAAAATAATCATTATAACACTCTACAATTCTTCGTTATTGTCTAAAAATTATTGATGTTATTTTCTGTGAAAGCCTGAGAAATGACCTGGGTATCTAATTTAATACGCTCTTTGAGCTTCTTGCTCCAAGTTGGAGAAACTGAGGCCTGTGTGGTTTTTATCCTTTCCTCTATCTCACTTACTTTGTCCAAAAGGACAGTTCACTCCTCACTCTTCTGCAGCAGTGAATGGTGCTGTCATCCTCTGCACCCCCTGGAGGATTTCAAGTTTGGGATTTGTCCTTTTGAGTAAGAGATTTACTAGAAGAGTTAGTGACGTCAAAGACAGACAGACAGATGATAAGTACTCTGTGGAGAGTTCAGGCCCATGAGGCAATGTAGGGATTCCTTTTTATAGGTCTCAGAGGAGTTCAGGCTGTCCCTGATTCCTGGGCGGCAAGGGGAGAGGAGGACATTCTGCAGTAGGAATGTGCTACTCTGGGCCAGGAAGATTGTGAAGTAGTTTGAGGCCAGGTACATCTAGTTAAGGTGCGCTTGTATGGGTGGGGGCTAAGTTACTACGATGGCCCTTTGAAGTCTCGGTATCTGACAACCTGAGGTCTGTAAATTTTCCTGGAAGAAGTGAGACTGGTACTCATATTCTCTTGGAATCCAGGCAGTCTGGAATCAGGGAGTCTGTTAGAAGGTTAGAGATTTACAGCTAGGCTCTCAGTAGTAGGATTTGCCATTTCCTTTATATAGAAAAGAAGCTGCTGCAGATAGGTGTGGCCTGAGAGGCATTGTATGTGTGGGGAGTGAAGGGGTAGGCAAGGGATTCCCATGCTCCCCTTCGCTCCGCTCCCTGGTCTTTCAGATCTCTGGCATATGGATTCAGAAGACATATGAGAGGACATTGTAGAAGACAGGCAGAGGTTTTTACAGAACAGAGTAAGGTGCCTTCTCAAGGGGCCAGAGAGGACACTGTGCTGATCTACAGTAGCAAGGCTTTATACTATTTCCGAAGTCTTTAGGTCAAGCAGCTTTCCTGGGGGATTTTGTCCTGTCCAGGTGGTTGATTACCCTGTTTGGTTTGATTCTTACTTGAGTGGAAAGTGGTGTATTTTTGTTCTTTATGAGAAAACTTCCTGTATACAGTGATCATATAAGGTTTAGGGGCCCTCAAGATATACAGGGACAACTATGCATTAATTACCTTATAGGACATTTAGGGTGTTATATCTCTTACTAGGGCCAGAAAGCTGACTCAGGTTCCATTCTTCTAACTAGTAATTAGAGTACTACGGTCCCACTCCATTTTACAGGCTATTGACTATGAGAGAGAGCCCAGGCTCAATGTTAAGGTCCAAGTTTGCTGATCTCTAACTAGTTACATCGCAGTGGGGCCAGTCCTGGCGGTGGTTCTGGTGGTCCACACCTGTTGTTCCAGGAGTTGGGAGGCCAGGGCAGGAAGAGTTTGAGTTTAAAGTTAATCTAGACTACCTAGTGAGACCCTGCCTCACTAGAAGAAGAAAGGAAGGAAGGAGAGAGGGAAAAAGGGAGGGAAGGAAGGAGGAAGGGAAGGTGTGGGAGACCTGTTCCCACATTTATGCCCAGGGAACTCTTGAGGAGGGAGAAGTGAGAGATATTTAGATAGAAAGAGATACCAAGACAATGAGAGGAAAGACAGAAACACAGGATAGCCTTGGGAGGACCTGGGTCAATACCCAACGGTTCAGATTAGAGTACTACTCTAATAATTAGGCTCTCATTCCAAAGGGCTTTTTATAACAATGCCAAGGGGCAAGGCAAAAGACCTCCCCCTTGCTAGATACAGCCTGGTGTAGACACTTCCAAACACCTGGTACCCAGGCCCGTGGTCCAATCATCCTCTTATGCAGCCCTGCTGGTAAAGCAAGCTCAGATCTCACTAGGAAACCTCTGTGGGCTCCAACAGGAAGGGGTGTGATGTGGAGGGCTCAGGTGCCAGCCTACCTAAGCTCCTGGGACACAGGAAGAAGAGATGACCTTTGGCCTTGGCTCCTTCATCATTGATGATACAGGTCTTGGTACAGGTGAGCTGTTTGTCTCCTTGGGTCTTCGGGACTAGAAGGGTGTTTCCTTCTTCCAAGTCCTACTGTTGCATGACGCATAGTTAACTCTGCCTTATTTTTAAAGTTTGCAGCTGAATTCTATGGAGTTTTAGGGCTAAGGCCTCCAGCTAAGCTCGGCTACCATCCCAAGACACCAATCAGAGAGATGATTGGAACTAGAGAGGGGGCTCAGTGTGGACAGTGCTTGCTGGGCAAGCAAGGGGACCTGAGTTTGATTCTCCAGAACTCATGTAAACTTCACATCTGTAATCCTAGTGCTCCTATGGTAACATGGGAGATGGAGATAGGAGAATCTCTGGACTCATTCAGGCTAGCTAACCTGACAGACGTACAGGGTGAAGGACAGAAACTTTGTTTCAAACAAGGTTCTAGGAAAGGACCAACACCTGAGGTTGTACTCTGACTGTTACATGTGCTTGTGGAGCACATATACCAGATCTCCCTCCCTCCCTCTCCCCCTTCCCCCCTTACACACACACACACACACACACACACACACACACAAATGATTAACTGTGAGAGGACATTGAATGAGCACATTGGGAAGAGGAATAAAGAACAGCTACAGTATCCAATGACTGCAACATCATCTTTGGGGTTCTGACATGAGTTTTAGGTTTAAATAGAGGAAAGATTGGGGCAGGGACAAGAGGAATGTGTAGCTAGGCAGTCCTGATCAGGTGTGTTCTGGTGATCATTGTTGCCATTCTGGTTCTGCAAGGTGGCCTGAAGATGTTGTTTTTTGTTTGTTTGTTTGTTTGTTTGTTTGGAGACAGGGTTTCTCTGTGTAGCCCTGGCTGCCCTAGAACTCACTTTGTAGCCCAGGCTGGCCTTGAGCCCACAGAGATCTGCCTGCCTCTGCCTCCAAGTGGTGGTATTAAGGCGGTGCACCACCATCACCCGGCTTATGAAGATGTTCTTATTGCTTGAGGGAACAAGGGGATTTTTCTGGAGGTGAGTGCTCATGCTCCAAGGGGCAGCTGCAGCGGAATGGATGACTATCCTCATTTGGTGTGTCCATCCTGTGAGGTGGTTTTCATGCTGTTCCTGAAACCTAGGGTGGCTGCAGGTTGAGGACAGCAGGTTATCTTTGTGCCTTCAGCTTGAAAGGAAGATGAGATAGGTCAGGTGGATCCTTCTTTACATTTTTTAAAATTAGATTTATTTATTTTATTTTGTGTGTGAGTGCTTTGCCTGCATGTTTGGTGCCTGAGAAGGTCAGAAGAGGGCATCGGACTTCCTGGAACTGGAGTTACAGATGGTTGAGAACCACTTTGGGGGTGCTGGGAATTGAACCTGGGCCCTCAACAAGAGCAACAACAAGTGTTCTTAACCACTGAGCCATCTCTCTAGTCCTGGCAGATGTTCTTGAGTGATGACCATGCCTCTGCAGAGTCAAAAGAGTCTGAAACAAAGCAGAGGAGACCACACACTTAAGTTCACAGTAGCAAATTAATGCACAGGAAGTTTGGGCAGTTTATTTGTCATGCATTAAAAAAATAAGACAACATTTCAGAAATAGTGTTGAAAAAGAAAGTGTTTACATGCTGCTTCAGAGACAGAATGATTCCAGTTGAATTGAGGAAACTACTGTCATAAACATAAGAAAGGGTATTAGAGAACAACACTGTTAAAAAGTCCACTAGAGGGCTGGAGAGATGGCTCAGCGGTTAAGAGCACTGGCTGCTCTTCCAGAGGTCCCGAGTTCAATTCCCAGCAACCACATAGTAGCCCACAACCATCTGCAATGAGATCTGGTACCCTCTTCTGACTTGCAGGCATACATGCAGGCAGAACACTGTATACATAATAAAAATAAATCTAAAAAAAAAAAAAAGAAGTCCAGTAGAGGCTGTATTAACTGTAATTAGCATGTGTTTCTATGTCAGGTGAATTGTATGACAAGCATGCCTTTTATCTAGAAAGGAAACATAACATGAAGGCAGAGGGGCCAGACTTTCCTCCTGTGTTTAGTTACCTTATTGGCTCAAAATAGGAGTTAATAGTTTAGCAAAAGCAGCTTCTCTATGTCCATTAGGCCATCCCAACCCTTGCTCTCCATTCTTTCTTCCCTACTCCTGCCTCCCCTATTTCCCACAATCCCTCTTTCCTCTCACCTTCCTTACTAAAAGATAAGACATAGCATTGGTATATTCAGAGTACCCTCAGTTTAGGAGGCCATCTTTGTGAGAGCCAAAATTATGTTTTAAGTTTTAATTACTGTACCTAAGAGATCCATAAAACAAAAATGCTTCTAATCTGAAAGTCCAAGGATAGATATTTCTTAAAATTCTGGGGGCTGTTTATGTAAGACAATGAGCCACATGTTTTCACTTCCCTAAACGAGTTTGTTTGACCCAACTGCAGTGGATGTGCTGGATCACATGTAGGTGGGAGGTACCTAGGCAGGAAGTATGTCAGGATGTATGCTTGTCCCTGATTGGATGTAGGTGGGAGGTACATGGGCAGGAAATACATCAGGATATATGTTTTCCCCTGATTGGACCTGATAGGAAATATGGAAGTCTTATAGGTTTGATTTTATAAGCCTTTGTGATTCATGGCCATTTTCTGGGAACCTAGGAAAAGACCTGGCCAGAGTCCACCATCCTGAACAGTAGTAAATTAAAGCTTGCTTTAAATTGGTAGTGGTCTTGTTTGCTCCCAGTGGGATTAACACTTCCTAGAATTTATGCCATTTAGGATGAATTTTTATCAAAACCAAATACCTTGAGAGGGCAGTGAATGAGAGGAATGGACTAGGACAAAGTTCACTGTTCTGTGTGTATGAAGATGCCATGATGAAACCTGTTACTCTGTGTGGGGACATAAAAATCAATAATTAAAAAAACTAAAACCACTTGTCTGTTAAGGGACGCTTAAGGGATCTGCCAGAGGGGGTAAAGTGTGTGCGCGTGTGTGTGTGAGTGTGTGTGTGTGTGTGTGTGTGTGTGTGTGTATGTGTGTGTGTATGTGTGTGTTGGAGATCAAATCCAGGGCCTCATGCAAGCTAAGTACATGTTATGCCACTGAACTGTGCCCCGGCACTCGAGCCCATTGCAGACTAGTTTTCATTCCTAGTTCTTACGATTCCTTCAAGAAAAGAGGCCCAGATCCTGTGTAATTCACCCAGCATGGAGACACGTGTTGCTTGCAGCTGATACAGCCTCTACTGGGCTTCGGGCAGTTTTGTCTTAAACACCCTTTCTTATGTTATAACACCCGTTGGCTCAAGTCACATTTCCTTTATGCTTTTTTCCAACATAATATTTTTATTGATTATTTGGGAATTTTGCATAATGCACCCCCAAATACACTCACTTCTCAATCTTCCCGGGTCTGCCCCCCAACCCTTGTGACCTGCCTGACCCCAAAAAAAGAAGAAAGAAAAAAAAAAGTCCAACTTGTGCTTCTCATGTACTCACTGGGGCATGGTTAAACTCCCAGCGGCCAGCCCCTTAAAGAAAACTGAGTCCTTCCCCATCCACACTGCCCCCAGAAGTCATCAGTTGTGGAGAGCTAAACTTCAACATTCTTTAAGAATTCTCTTCAGTGGCTTCCTGTCTAGGCTATTACTTTTGGGGGGTGGGTAGGGGTTGACATAGAAGCCTTCTATGTCCCTCTTCTCAACTGTGAGTCTGCAGTCACTAAAACCACTGCCAAAGTAGCGTCCTTGCTCTTTACAGTCAGCGGGAGCACTGATCATGGACTTCCACATGGTTCTCACAATATCGAGGACCACAGACATCCACATGGCCTTGGCATCAGCTCGTGCCATGGACCTCAACATGGTCTCTGGTGGCACTACAGACCAAAAACATCAGCACAGACCTCTGCCACAGCATGGGTCACAGATACCATCACGGCCTTTGGCGGCAGCAGAAGTCGAGGACATCACCACAGTTTCCAATGCATGGGTCGTGGACATCACTAGAGTCCCTGGTGGGAGTATGGCTCATGACATCAACATGACTTCAGGCAGTAGTATGGAGCAGGGACATCCACATGGCCTTCAGTGGTAACTCAGATGATGGACATAAAAATGGATTCTGTGGGAGCACAGATTATGGACATCTCTACGGCCTCTATTAGAAGCATGGATACCTCATGGCCCTCAGAGGCAGCATAGGCCACAGACACCAACATGACCCCCGGTGGCAGCACATAGCATGGACATCAACAAGGACTCAGGTGGCAGCACAGGCCACTCACATCAACATGGCCCCCAGTGACGGCATGACCCACAGACATCAACATGGATTCAGGGGGCAGGATAGACCATAGATATCATTGTGGCCTTTTGGTAACACAGGTCAGGGACATCAACATGGTCCCTGGCTGCAGCAGGACCATGGGCTCCAATATGGCCCTCGGTGACAGCATAGCCCATGAACATCAGCATGGCCTTAGATGGCAGTACAGGCCACACACACATCAACATGACCTCCGATGGCAACCCAGACCATGGACACTAACACGGCCTCCTGTGGTAGCACAGATTATGGACGTCCATCTGGCTTCCAGTGGTAGCATGGGCCTCAGATATTGACATGGCCTCCAGAGGCAGCCCAGACCACAGACATCCATGCACCTCCAGCTTCAACATTGCCTGGGGCAGCAGCATGGACCATGGATACCAATATGGCCTCTGGGGCTGCCTAGACCATGGAGGTCTTTCGAGGAGGTTCAATCCAGAAAATGAACCATATTCTTCATCTCTGACATCCTGTTGCTGCTCAGAGCCAGGGCGATCTTGCGGCTGGGCCGTGTGTTCAGGGGCTGAGTCTGTGCAAGCTCTAGGCTGCTGCACGCCACCCTGTGGACCCTACTCGGCAATAACATGTTCCCCTATCCGCTGCAGCCTTTTCTCACACCTATCACAGCTGCTGCATCTCTCCATTGCATCTCTAGTTCCACCTCTCTCCACTGGACACACACCACTCCATTCCTTTATCTTCCCCACCTCTCCGTGGAATATTTGTTTGTCGTAATGGCATTGGAAACTGCAGTGTGTCGCTCGGTATATTTTTTTGCCCAAACAACTTTACATGCAAGTATTCATTGCACCAGCCATTGGTCTGGTTCAAGGTTTCTGGTTTTTGACATACCATAAATACTGGACCATCGCCAAGACTCGACTTGGATATCCTGCTGTAGCTCAGAGCCAGGGTAATCTTGCAGCTGGGCAGGGCGTCCGAGTTCCAGGTTGCAGCACACCTCCCTGCCCTGATGTTGATGTTGACTGCCCCAAGGCCTGCGGGCTCAACCTTTGTGCTCGTAGTGTGAGGGCAGCACCACAGCCCCATGCTCTTGTCTCCCAGCAGGGTAAGCAGCATGGGATGCAGCTGGGGTGGCTCCTTCCTAGGGGATGGCTGGCAGGCTTAGGGCTGGCCCTATTTAGTAGTAACATCTGGTTCTACAGGACTGGTTCCTCGGCTCACTCCAGTAGCTCACAGATGAAGCAGATTTTAGTGTGAGCTGACTCAAAGCACTGGATCTGGGCCCTGACAGCAGCCGAACTGGCCCTCGTGGGCCTTCCAGGCAGTGTCCACCCAGGCCTCCTTTGTACTTTTTAAGAGTTGTGTATCACCTCTATATAGAGACAGAATCACTCTGCCTCTGAAGAAGCATGTAAACACTTTTCATCCTTTTCGACACTACTTCTAAAATGTTGAGTCATATTTTTAATGAATAGTAAAGCTTCCCAATGTTCCTGTGCATTAATTCGCTACTGTGAATTGAAATGGGATAGCCTTTTGCTAGGGTTTGTTTGAGGTTGCCACATCCAGTTGTGCAGCTGGCACTGCACAAGAGTCCCTGGTCCAGCAGTGGATGCAGGATGAAGTACAGCTAGCATTGCACTAGCTAAATGCCCATTGGTGTGAACTGCATCTTCCCTGAGAAGCAACCCCTTTTTAAAAATATCACACAAAAGTGCTGTATGAAACAGCCTTATAGACCTTCCCCACAGACTCCTGATGTGAGTGTCCCCCAAAGGCCCAGAACACAAATCTTCAGGCTCTAGTTGTATGAAAGACTTCCCAAGGGGCCTCCTCACTGTGGCTTCTCTACTCTGTGCAACTCACTCCTCCTGGTTCTCCACAGACCGCAGAACATAATCCTGTTCCAACATGCCATGTCTTTTGGTGAGGAGGGGAGCCTCACCTGCCTTGGATTTCCTATTCCACTCCCCCCACTGCCTGACCTCTAGCACCCATTGCTTGTCTGTGCTTTGATTTTATTCCCTCTGATGTCCAGGGCCCAATTCTTACTGTGTTTATGCTGGAGATTAGATCTGAAATGTTTCCCAAGAGGTCAAGTGTAGAAAGCTTGGACCCATGTTGTTGGTTTTTTTACTCTTTGCTCTTTACTCTTTTGGGGGCCAGCTCCCAAATAAATACATGGAGATGTATTCTTATTTATGAATGCCCAGCTTATTTCTAGCCAGCTTTTCTTAACTTGAATAATCCCGTCTACCTTTGCCTCTGGGCTTTTACCTTTCTCTATTCTATATACCTTTCCTTCCCTCTTACTCCGTGGCTTGCTGTATAGCTGAGTGCTGGCCCCTGGTGTTCTCTGTCCTTTTCTCGTTCCTTGATCTTTCTTTTTCTCCTTTTCTTCTCTCTGCACGCCAGCCCCACCTACTTCTCTTCCTGCCTCGCTATTGGCCATTCAGCTCGTTATTAGACCAATCAGGTGTTTTAGAACAGGCAAAGTAACACAGCTTCATAGAGTTAAACCAATGCAACATAAAAGAATGCAACACATCTTTGCATCATTAAACAAATGTTCCACAGTATAAACAAATGTAACACATCTTCAACTAATATTCCGCAATAGATCCCCAATGTAGCAGTGTTTTAGAGTGGGCATTCAGGTGGTCACTGGATCCCAAAGGCCTTGACCTCCAATTTTGGAGTCAAAGCTTGAAGGCTTTGGGAAGAGTTTTGGCATAATTCTGAGCTCACTTTCTGCTCCTTGGCTGTGGTGGGGTGGGTAGCTTTCCTGTACTTTGAGTTTCCACCATGGCACACTTAATCTTTTTCACTACCTTCACTTACCTAATGTGTAAGGACAGGGTGACCAAAGCCTCTGAGATTGTGAGACTGTAGCTATCCAAGGACAGTTTGTGGACATCACTTTTCTCCTTCCACCATGTGGATACTGGAGATAGGACTTGGCTCTCAGGCTTGGTGACAAGTACCCTTACCTGTTCAGTCATTTCACTGGCCCCTGCAACCATATTTTCTAATGTACTTTTTTCTGTTAAAAAATATTCTTTCTTCATTTAAAAAGTGTGTGTCTCTGTGTGTGTGCAAAGGTGTGCATATGGTGTGTGTTTTTATTTGTGTGTATGCAAGTCCATATTTGTGGAGGCCAGAAGTCAACCTTAGGTGTCATTCTTTGGTAGCTGTACACCTCATTTTCTGAAACAGGGACTCTCATTGGGAACTGGCGTTCGCTAATTAAGATAGGTTGGATCCCTAGTGGGCTCTAGGGTTCCCCTGGACTTTTTCTCCCCAACACTGAGATTATAGGCACATACCACAGAGCCCAGACTTTTGTTTGTTACTTTGAGACAGGATTTCTCTATGTAGCCAGGCTGGCCTCAAACTCAGAGATCTGCCTGCTTCTGCCTCCTGAGTAATGGGATTAAAGGTGTGTGCCATCACTGCCTGGCTGAGCCTAGATTTTTACATGGGTGCTAGGGGTCACACTCAGGTCTGAGCTCTCTCCCCAGCCTCTAATTTACTTTCTTCTCATTCAGACTTCCTAAATAAATATTTGACCCTCTGAACTTCCAATGTTTTATGGGTTAGCCATAGGTTTTCTACACGAAGGCTCAAAAAGTCTTGTGTGGCAGAATTGGGACTTCTTTCCTTTAGAGGTCTTTAGTATGTCAATGTGCTTTATGAGGTTCCAAAAAGGAGGCACAGGACTGAAGACCACACACTCTATCCAAGGTCACGAGACCTCCTGTTGGCCAAACTCAGTGGCAGTGTAACAAAACATGGCAGGGCTGTTAGCAGAAGAAACTGACATACCGAAGTCACCAGTCATCTCAGTTTCTCACACAGGGCTGGAGCCGCCTTGAAGTAGACCTTTCTTGCTGAGGAAGAACCATGTGTAGCCATTGGCTACACTGTGGAGAGAATATGTTAGGGTACTTCCTCCTTTCCCCTTGTCCAGGGCTGAGGCTTGCTAGGTAGCCAGTTCTAGGTGGATACAGGAGTCTGGAGGGCACCTGGTGGGAATCCAGGTTCTTGTGTCCTGGAACAAGGAACTGCACAATGAATGTGTGGATAGTGGTAGATACCAAGTTCGTTTATTAAAAGAAAAAGACACTTCTGAGCGTAGAAGTGGGCTAGAGCCAGCATAACAGTGAATGCTTGACAAAGGATCAGGGTGTTTATACCTCAGGTGCAGGTGTCGTACACAGAGCAGGAAACATTCTGTATTGTGCTCTGTTACAAGTTAGCCTGGGTAGGGAAGGTCATTGCTTTCTTTCATATGCTAATCTTTGTTGTTTAAGGGAGTAGGTTCTTTTCTTCCATCATGTGGGTCCCAAGGATCGAACTCAGGTCATCGGTCTTGACAGCAAGTGCTTTCATCTGCGGAGCCATCTCACTGATGATCCTTGTATGCTAACTTTGATGCCTCTGTTCACTACTTCGCTGCTATAAGACCTCATGTCTCCACTTGTACCTCACTCATGTTGCTGGGGTGGCTGTGATACTTTGCCTGGAAGCCACCAATCTTTCTGGGAAGGAGGATATTGTCTTAGTGAGGGTTTCTATTGCTGTGAAGAGACACCATGACCATAGCAACTCTTAAAAAGGAAAACATTCAGTTGGGGCTGGCTTACAGTTTCAGAGGTTTATTCCATTATTATTATGGTATGCAGGCAGACATGGTGCTGGAGAAGGAGCTGAGAGTTCTAAATCTGGATTGGCAGGCACCGAAAAGGACAAGGGAGCCACTGGGGCTGGCTTGAGCTTCTGAAACCTCAAAGCCCACCCCCAGTGACACTATTCCTCCAGCAAGGCCACACCTCCTAATGCTACTCTCTAGTTATTCAAATATATGAGTCTATGGCAGCCATTCTTATTCAAACCGCCACAGATATGGATGCTCAAAACATTCTCTTGGTGGTTTAATCAGAGTCCTTGAGGGAGTGAAGAAATTGTCCTCTCCTTGGTTTCTGAACAAATGAGAAAAAAAAAAAAAAAGACAAGTGAGAGAAAGTCAAATGGAAAGTGAAACATTTCTTTTACAGCCGATAAGGATGCAGTTGAAGGTGTGGTGCATCTATTGGGGACATTGGCCTGGTCATGATAGGCTCTAGTTTGTTGTTGTTGTTGTTTTTTTAAATAGGTTTAGAGATATCTTTGACTCCAAATGAGCTAGCCACCAAGCCTGTCCTTTTCACATTTTGTCTTTTCTGGAATCTTTAGTCCTTCTGCGTCTAACAGTGGTATGATCTTGGGAACTGCTGAAACAAATCACAAATTGGGTGGTTTAAACTACAAAATATATTGTCTCACAGTTCTGAGAGCTAAGTGTGACTGATGACTTTACTTGATTAAGAGATGCCCTAGGTATACCTGTGATGTGAGGATGTTCCCAGAGACAATTTAGGTGCTGGGGATCAAACCCAGGACTTTCTGCATTCTAGGAGAAGTCTAGTCCAGTTTGTGGTATACTGTGTGTGTAAGAAATGTTACTTCTAGTTCATGTTTTGGGCTATATGCAAAAATATATATTATTTTTGATAAATTTTCAATGATCAAAAAGCCCTAGCAAATCTAATGCAACACACAGCAGAGATAATTCTCATCTCAGGAAAATATATTAATCAGGGTTCTCTAGAATAACAGAATTTATAGAAGGAATCTATATAGTAAAGGGATTTATTAGAACGGCTTACAGGCTGTGGTTCAGCTAATCCAATAATGGCTGCCTGTGAATGGAAGGTTCAAGAATCCAGTAGCTGCTCAGTCCATAAGGCTGGATGTTTCAGCTTCCTTCTTCCAAGTCCTTACATAGGCTTGCAGCAGAAGGTGTGGTCCAGATTAAAGGTATGTCTTCCCACCTTAAGATCTGGATTAAAGGCATGTGTCTGTAGCTGAAATTTTTCCTGTGTCCTGCCTGGTCCTGCAGCTGTTCAGCCCCAAATAAACACACAGAGGCTTATATTAATTACAAAGTATATGGCCATACATCCCACCTCCAGAGCCAGCTTCTTAGGGAGCTTAAATGACACATGATGCTTTACTAACATAATTATAGTACACATGTGTTAGGATTCTCCAGAAAAAAATGAGACCGATAGGGGAAAGAGAGGAGGGAGACAGAGAGAGGAAACAAGAGAGTGAATGTGATGAATGTGAATGAGGCAGGGATGTCTAAGGTTTATATAAGATCAGCAGTCTGGAACTTCAGTCTGGAATCCAAATTCCACGGGTGAGAAACTGAGGCAGGGTTTCTCTGAGGCAGAGTTTCTCTGATACAGTCTAAATGAAAAGAAATTCTTCCTATCTTGGGAAACTTCGGTCTTTACACTTAAGGCTTTCTAATGAAAGGACCAGCCCACAAAATGAAGAGTCACAAGCTTCAATCAGAACGTTAATCTCATCTAGAACACGCCTTCATGGAGAGCTTCTTCAGCGGTGTCTGACTAAGTTAATGCACACAATTAACTGAACACTAGGAAGAGCTGTGAACTATCAATTTTTAAAGGTCACTGAGGGCTTGAGAGGCTGAGGCAGCAGAATCAAGCTTGAGGTCAGCCTGGGTTACATGGCAAGA